>APFE030635113.1:5069-45961 GCA_000404065.3 Pinus taeda
TAAACAAATGAAGTGATAAAGTAAGAATTCATGCTTGTCATGCTCTGCTTTTAAGTTTGTTTAATTTTGATGTTTTCTGCTGTTTAAAGAGAATTCAAATTCATTGTTTTCTCTCTTTAGCCTTCTCTCTTTCATTCCTGACCATTCACTTCAGTCAAGACATCAGCACGGCCTCCTACCTCACCCCAAAGACTCCCCTGAATAAACTGTGTCCCATCCCCGCAGCCAAATTTGCCCTCTCCTCAACTTGCCACCAAAAACCCAAAAATCCCAAAATCAAATTCTTTTATCATTTTACTAGCCTAATATCAATGTTACTTTGTTGGTCATCTCCCTAATTGAAAATTTTCCAAGAGAGACCGGAGAGAGCCTTTCCTACCCCGTAGGGCTAGCTACGAGGCTGAATGGTTTGATGTAGCTTTGAGATTTGCCTTTTTCAGCCTGAGGTGAAATTTCAAACACTAACACTTAGGATAAGGGATTAACAATAAAATTTTTTAGAAATAAATAACACATAACATTCATTTTTCTCCTCTTTCCCTATCCTTGAATTTAGGATAAAATTCATGCCCACTGACACATAAGAAAACCACCAATTCTACCTGCCCTTAGCTAGCCTAGCCTTTTTTATTTTAATCTCTAGGGTGCACTTAGACTAGTAAACCCATTTCATTTTCTTTTATGAAGAAGGAAAAAATTATCTAACATGTCCCTTATTTCTCCTATTGACTCAGATTACACTGTTGGATCAATGTCATTTTCTACCTAACTAATGGTTTATCTAGATTAAATTGTTGTATAAGCCTTTTTTTTTGGGGTAAAGACTAATTCTATTAAAAAGTAAAAAATATTTACAGAGAGGTCATGGCCTCATAGGAGGTACAAGAAATTTCATCCATGCAGACAGATAGTCCCAAAATTGGGATTAATCTGATACAAAAACCCTGAAATAAAAAACAACTTGTAATCTAGAACCAAACTTACTGAACTGCCCAGCCGTATCTGAGCATGACTACAAACACAAAAAATTGACACTATAACCTGGCTATAAGCCTGAGACAGAGAGATGTAGACAGTAGCCATATAGGTGATCCAAAAAGAAATTGGAAACAGAGAGAACCAGAGCAGCACCCAAAACCCAGAAGTTTTCAAACATTGGAGTCGATTTCCGGAACCTCCTCTTCAATTGGGCAAGGATAGCCCATCCACGTGTCGTCCACGTTCTCCCTATGAGTTGAAGTGTTGCCATCTGGAGCGACTGCCAAGTGTTGCGAGCTGTCGGAGCCATCCATCTGTTGATCAAGAGCAGGGGAGTTCTGTTGAGTGCGAGCAGGAGGCATGGGGATATCGCCCTCAATTCCTTCTGCCTGTGAATCGCCTCCATGGAAATCGAAACCCACATCAATCCACTGCTGCGTGCTGCCTCCTGGAGAATCAGTGAAAGGGGTGTTCGTTTCAGCAGTGGGCCTGGCTTCCTCTTCTGAGAAAATGACCATGATACTAGCAGAAAGAACAGGCTGGTTAAGGCGACTATGGAACGTGAAGTGGGTGTTCTAAAAGGAGTTATAAGGCATAGGTCTGCTGGTTTCAGAGGTGGGAGAAGTCGAGGCCAGAGGTATGACGGGTGGAGGAGTAGGCTGAGAGTGTCCATGCCCTCCACGACCGCCACCACGGCGACAGCTACCACGACGGCGAACCATTGACACAGTGACCAGGTAGCCAAAGGGAGAAGAAGAACCAGGGATGAAGCACTTGCCAAGGTAAGGGTGCCTTCAATGACTGAGAGTCTAGACCTACAACTCTACCATCAAACCAAGACAGGGCTGAGAAACCGGTGCTGTGAGCATGGGTGGAGGCCAGGGGTATAAATCAACCTAAGGAGCCGAATCAGCCATCAAAGCCAAACTAGGAGAGATTTCTCGAGCTCTCTGCATAATTAACTTTGTGTGAGGAGTGATTCGCCTGCGGATATTAACCGTCTCGTCCATCTGCTTGAGGGCCTGGGGAGGTGTGCGCTATTGCCACCTGCTGTACCAGCTGCCTACAGAAGCATTAACCTGCATTTATAACCGTAGATACACCCGCATCTGGGTAATTGTTGTATAAACCTTCATTCTCTATCTAATTTACAAAAAATCAAAGAAGTTTAATCATGATTAAAGAATGTGATTAAACTAAAGCAATTGATTGTGGAATTTTGAATAAGTTGCACACAACTTTATTTTACGGAAATGAATAAAAGACTATGTATGAGTAGCCATTTAGACTTGCAACACTTTCAATATTATTCTCCTTTGTTTACTTTCTTTTTTGGTTCAATATTTTTCCCTTTTTCAATATTTTTTTCCTCTATATACCCTCTTTTCATTTTCTCCTTTTTATTTTGGAAATCATTGGCAGATTGACAAGTGTTTAAAAAATAGGATTCCTGAGATACATCACTCAATTACGTTGAGATCTTATAAATTATAGGACCCTAACAGGTAAGAGTCTTCACTAGTACAAAATGTAATGAATATTTTCTTTATGTAATAAAATCCTGGTCTTTTATGTGTGTTTCTTATGTGTTGTCATTTATTTGTTATTTACTACATGTTGGATGGTAAATGAATCAATAATGCAATGGTTAAAGTTAACTCATTGGTGGGATTGATGATAAATTAAGTAAACAAGGTATATAGTGTTTTCCTTCACTAAAGTCATGTACACATGGTGGTTGCATGAAGAGAAGTAGCGTAAAAAATACTTATTCACCCCCCACCCAGTATTTTTCATAAAAAAGCATAGTAGGTGCATTGCATAGATCAAATGGAATGACTAGTGAGTCATACAAATATTGGCTAGTTTTGAAGGTGGTATTCTAGGTATCTTCTCCCTTGAATTGAGCCTAGTGATATCCAGGTTTTAAGTTTATCTTGGTGAACTATTTCACTTGTTGCGACTAATCCAACAAATCATCTATATTGGGTAGGGGATACCTGTTCTTGAGAATAATTTTGCTTAATTCCTTGTAATTAATATGGTTCTGCCAATTCCCATACTTATTTGGCACAATGATGATGGTGACCAATATGATAAGATACTTGGTCGAATGCCACCATGTTCTAGTAGTTGATGCAACTAATTCTTCACCTCTCTTGCTTCTATAATGAACTATCTATATAACTCATTGTTAGGAAGTAGAGATTCTAACAATAATTGGATCTTGTGCTCCATTTCCCTCTTGGGTGGTTAGGCTTCTGGAACACACCTGTATATGTCTATAGAACCTATTCTAGTTGTTGCTTCTATTCATCAATATACTCCTCTACAAATGAATTTTCTCTCACTAAATCATCTAAAGCTTGATTTTCTCTTAAATACAATAAAACATATTTCTTGGTAAATATGATCATATTCTTGGCTTTGTTGGAACTTAAAAATGAAATTTTGGACTTGCCTATGTGTGCATTGATGGTGAAGGATTTTCCACCCTTGACAAAGCAGTATTGGTTGACTCTTCACATGAATATTTCATCCTGTGTGTACATATAGGGACTTCCAAACACCACTCCAAATACATCAAGGGGAACTATAACTAGTTCTACTTCATCAATATAATCATTACTAATAGAAAATCTAGTTTTTCTCTATTGAGTTACCTTTATTTCTACATCCTTCTTTTCCCATCCAGATGGTTATAGGCTTAGATGACCACAAAAATTCCAATCCTAATTTTTTTACAATCGCTGCTACAATGAGATTCACTTGTCATCCTAAGTTGAACAGAGCATCATTTTTTTTGTTTTTACCTTTATTTTTTTATGGAAGACACTTTGGTCATTTCCTTCTCTCCTTGTCATTGAAGGCTACTCAAATCCACCTTCTTCTACACTAATGTTTAAACAATCTTCTCGTCCACATATGAGTTTCTTTCCACTCAATTACTTGAATCTATGACCATACAATTTTTTTTTTAATATATTTATTTTTATTCTTTGGGTTGATCTCTACATGCAATTTCCAACCCTTCTCCTCTCTATGATTGTCAATTTTATAGTGGTTGTTGTGTCTTTTAGGATATTTGCACTAGGGTGGTGCTATTTTTATTTCTCTTCCCACTTTCCACTTCTTCTTCCCATTCTTAGATGAATCTTGGTTCTCCTTTTTCTTTAATCCTTGGATTTCCCTTACTTATGGTTTATGTTCTCCAATTATTATGCATGTATATAAGCCTCATTCACCAATATAGGTTTGGTCAACATCACTTGCTTCCACAAATGGTTTTGTAGACCCCTCATATACTTATGTAGTACATATGGGTTCTCTGGGGAAATATCCAACATTATAGTCATGTTTTTAAATGTTGTGGTGTAATCCTATTATTATGGTGTTGGTATCACATGTATTAATGCCACTAGGTGCACTATTCCTCCAAATACCCATTTGAAATCCTCCCACTTAGTCACTTGAGGATCTCCCTCCAACATTATAGTTTTTGTGTGTCTTACCCACCAACTAAGTGTGTGACCCTCTAATTTCAGATGAGAACATGAAATCTTATGTTTTTATTTGATATGTTGGACACTAAAATAAACTTCTAATTACTTGAACAAGTGATTTAAATTTAGAGTGTCAATATCACCTTGATATGGATTTATGTCAACCTTTTGTTACATTTTGAATAGGGAATGTGAATGGTTTATGGAACTTGAATTAGGTTGTTCCTTTTTAGGCTATTTCTTATATTACCTCACTGGCTCTTCTTGGTTTAGTGATTTCCCCTTTTATCCAACCTTTGCATTAAAACCTCCATATTCCCTGAATAACTTGATATTATTTATTATGGCTACTATGAGAAGTCTCACATTATGGTTTATATCTATGAATTGCACTTCCAACCATGAAAACCTCTCATTTGTGAGATCTTGAGTGTTATTAATAGATTCATTGCTCATGGCTTGGGTTTTAAGACTTTTGTCCTAGCCGATCTATGTCCCATATAAATCCCCACAATATAACCAAATAAGCTTGATTTATTACCAATATGATCCATAAACAACTGCATATATTTCACTGGACAGTTCATAACAATAAATCTAATGGAATTATACTTAAATTATAAAATGTAGACTATGAGGGTTAAATTCTCCTTAGATTTTTGGGTTAATTAATTACTATGTTATGCTTGTGCATGCAATAGATAAAATATGTAGAAAACAAATAAAACATACAAACCACAATTGACACAAGATATAACCTAGGAAATATTTTAGGAGAAAACCCAACTAGAAGTAACACTACTTTAGTCACTTTCTCTAAAAGGAAAATGGATGCAAGTACAAATAAGTGAGACCTGTGGCCTATAGGATCCTATAGTGCACAAAACCTCTCTATTTTTTTCTCCCCCTATCTACTCTCATCTACTAAATTCATCTATGGAAAAAAAATTCACTCAAATAAATTGGAACTCCTTTTCCTCCTAACGTTCTAGTCATATCACAACCCAATAGCCTACTAGTTGTTAGGTTTGAATCCTTCAACTCTTAACTAGAGTTACAATATTGACTATTTTAGATTATCCTTCATCATGATCATGTTCCTAGCCCCTTTTCATTAATAATGAAGGATGAAGTGGCATCCCCTCAAATTATAGTGGTCGCTTTCGATAGGTCAATTTCTGAGAGACATGAATTTATAAAATGAGCTTTGAATGAGGTGATTATTGCACCATTGTAAATGTGTCAACATGAAAACTGTCAAATATAGGTCTATAGTAATGTTATGACCACAAAAGGTGTTCATTGAAGGCCTAAAAAGGGCTGCTAAAAATTTTAACCCGAACATTTTGCACCAATTAATCCACCTTTTCCACTCTAAAAGGATCAAGATGGGTGAAAAATAAGATAATTATCCAATCCATCTTATTAATACTTGAATCAATAAGAACTATGAAAATTTTCCTCTCAATACATCTTACAACAATAAGTACTTGAGGTGTTGACAAATGTGCTAGTCAATGAATGCATATTTTACACCTGACTAGGTCTATGTTGTGCAAAATTTCTACACCGTTTCATTTTTATTTTAGGTTCACCTTCTTCCTTACCCATTTGTGCAACTTTTCCTATTTCCATATCAAAATTATTTTCCAAAGTTAATAATTTTATTTCTTAACATTTATATCCTTTTGGCCAATTTTTATGATAACCATAGCATAGTCAATTTTCTCTTCTTCCATCGATTCCCTTGTTGTGATACTCAAGTAGGATGATATAAAGTTGACCTATGAGGTACAAATTAATAATTGCTTCCTACATATGTTGAAGTTGTAGAATTTTGTGTATCCCTATTCTTGGCTTGAATATGGTAAGCATACCACATTACGTATATAATATTTTTAGGATGTTTTAAGAAAATCTCATATTTCATATCTTATATTAGTCGATCTGTGTAAGATTCCAACAAATATTCATCACTTACATTATCCACCCTTTTATCCAATACCTCAAATTCTTAATTTTAATCTTTGACATTAGTTATGCCCTTGATTTTTGTTAATTCACTAAAGTACTCTTGTTCCAAAATTTTTCCATATCATACTTCTAATCATCTTGTGATTAAACCCTAATTACAATCATGGGAATGCCACTCCCTTATAACAATTCCTTGATACTTAGGAAATCATTTACCTATCATCTATGATATTATGGAATTCAAAGTATTTCTCTACTTGATTCATTGATGTAAAGACACATGTTCCATCAAACTTCCTTAATCCAGCATTTGGAATGGGGCTACCCTTAGGAACCCATCCATGATTCGTTCCAATATTCCTAGTTTATGACTATTAATGGAAGGTTGATCAGACTGAATATTACCATTATGATCACAAGTCCCTTCAATCACATTATCACCTTTAGGGAGTTTGTCATATAGGGTTTGAATAGACACCCCACCATCTTTTGATGCATCGTTTCCCTCTTATGTTCATCTATTGTGTTTGTATTTATGTGTGTTTATTAATTCAACATTTTTTAATGATATATCACTCAATTTTTTGAATTGGTTGCCCAATTTGGATAGTTGCTTATGTATCTCTCCATTTTCATCATGAGATATCATTCGGCTCCATATAAGTTAAAGTGGTGTAGAATTTCTAAAACACCCTTTTCCTATGAGATAATAATAGTTATCTATATTTCTTTTAAATTTAATTTTACCAAAAATTTTGAATCACCCCAAGCAGATCTTTGAATAACATTTATGTCAATTGTATGTTATGTATCTTTAAGCCCTTATTTGAAGACTCTTCCACAATTTTCCTTGCCTTTGGTATAAGTTTGAAATTTATGCACCTCTAATTCTGAATTTTGTTGTCTAGTAACATGATATACCTTCTCTTCAATGTCATAGATTTTACCAAATTTTGATGTCCTAAGAGAAAGATATGGTAACCTTCTCAAAACTTGTTCATTTTTCACTTTTTCAAGAGTATGGATTTTTACAACATGCCACATATAATTTTTTTCTAATATGATTTTAAAATTAGATTTGAAATCCTAATGTTTGTCCTATTTCACATGAAACTAGTGGCAATCAATTTGTATCTTTAAAGAATTAGATGTGCTTATTTTATGTGTAATGCTTGCTTGAGATTAGTTGTAGTACTAGTGAAAAACCTTTACTTCCACAATTTGTAACTTCAATATTATAGAAAATCATAATTTAAAAATTTTATCAATATTTCTAGGATATGTATCCCTATGCTTTTAATTTTTTATTTATACTTATTTTAAATTTTCTATTTGAGATGTCCCAAAGACGTTATGACTAATTTACTAGTAACACCTATTTGAAACTAGTTCTAGGACTAATAAAAAAACCTAATTTCCATCGTAGGTTTATGAAATTATATGAATCAAAACCTAATTTTTAAACCAATTGTACTATATTATATGTCCTCATGATCCCAATAATTGAACTATATAAAAATTTTCTAATAAAAAATTATTGTGAAAATTCCAAGATGACTCATTTGAAGTTGTCAAACATAAATATCATATCTTTTGAAACCAAATTTTATGAACCAAACTCCAAAAATAACATAATAATAGAATGAAGAATTAACATCAAGTCTTAATAATGATAAAGAGTAAATAAATAATAATCCTCTTCAGGGGACTACATTATTTCATAATATAACTGATGCACAAAATAAGATGCCTATATAAATGAACCTCCTCCATCATAAATAGGAGATATTAATGAGCATGATGTAATCTACCACTAATTTCACCTAACCATAGCTAATATACTAATAATTAATGAGGGTTAAGGAATTAACATGCTAGGAATGTCAAAAGTGTTGGAAAATGTAACTAGGTTCAGTCTTCACCAAATGTATTAGTCATCTTGTAATGTAGCTGTCAAAAGAATAAAGAAAAGAATTATTATTATTATTATTATTATTATTATTATTATTATTTATTATGACTTATTAAAGCATGGGGTTCATTCTTGGGTCATCTTGTTTTTAGGTCAAAGTCTCCATTTAGGACTTCTAATATTTATTCTGAGTTAATAGAGTCATTGCACTTTTAAAGAGACCCTGCTTGGGTTTTTGAATCATGTAAAAAGTTTAATTTTTGAGTCAAATATGAATTATGTTGCCTCCACAACAAGTCAACCTTAAGATGATCAAGTCAGCCTCAAGGAGGGCTATTTGACCTCACTAAAGGACTATAAATGAAGCATTCCAAATTCCATTTGAAGCACTCAAGCAACAAGCTAGTTCTATATCTCTTGAAGTTGGAAGAAGTGTGAAATAGAGGAAGGAAGAAAAGGAGGTGCGAGTTTTGTCTAGGAGAAGGAAAAGAGGAAGATCAAAATTTTAGTGATTCTATCACTCTCTCTCTCGTACCTTGGTTTGGAAGATTAAAGTTGTCTTGTTGATGTTGTAGCTAACTACCACATGTTGTTGCTGTGATATCAAAGTATAGGTCGAAGTTGCTAATGTTGGGTGTTGCTACCTCAGGAAGTTGTATTGGACCAAGATCAAAGTTCCTATGTGAGTATTGAAGTCTTTCAGTGAATATCGAAGTCTCCAAAGCAAGGTAGAAGTTTTTGGGTTGAAGAAAGCTACTACAAGAAAAAAGGTCATTGGTGAGGGTCATGCTTATGACATACCTTTAAGGTTTGTCACCAATGTCACATATGGTGACAGTGTTTAAAAAAGCGTTGTTGTAATTGTATATAGTGATGGCCCTTTAAGGTTTGTCACCAAAGACATTTTCAATGACACTTTTGGTGAGGGTTGTTAAAGCCCCATCACTAATTCTCTCTTTGGTGACACTTTTGGTGAGGGTCGTTAAAGGCCCATCACTAATTCTCTCTTTGGTGACACTTCTAGTGACGATCTTTTATTGACCATCACCGGTGATATTTTTAGTTACTTTTGGTGACAGTCAATAAATGTTTGTCATGATTGATCATTCCAATGAGTTTTTGATGCCGCTTCATGCTTGTGATGAAACTTTAAGGTCCGTCACTAATGTCGCATATGGTGACGGTCTTTAAAAAATCATTGTTGTAAGTGTATATAATGATGGTCCTTTAAGGTTTGTCACCAAAGCCATTTTCAATGACACTTTGGGTGAGGTTCGTTAAAGGCCCATCACTAATTATCTCTTTGGTGACACTTTTGGTTTGGGTCATTAAAGGCCCATCACCAATTTTCTATTTGGTGACACTTCTAGTGACGATCTTTTATCAACCCTCACCAACGCTCTTTTTGGTTAATTTTGGTGATGGTCAAAAAATGTCCGTCATCATTGATCATTCCAATGATTTTTTGATGACGCTATGTACCTGTTATTATATTTTTTTGTCAAAAGATAAAGATATAAGACAATTGTTGTGGAATCTTTTTCATTATCTGTCCAAGGTAATAGTGGTTATAATAGTCAGTCAATTTGTTAAGATGTAATTAGTGTGTATCATTTCCCTTAATTCATAAGAATATAGTTTTCCTACGAGTGAACACATGATTCATCTCTATTAGGTTTATTATCTAGAAAATTTCCTTTAAATAAAGTTCCACTACTATGTGTAGGAACTATATTATTTAATACATAATCAAGCTCTATCAATTCTACTAATGAGAGAGACCTAGCACTCCTCAACACTCATGGCACAACTTAATATGCTTTGGAACAGTACACTAAGATTCCTTGGCACCTCCCATATCTTGGAATAGCTTTGTACCTGGAACAGCTTTGCACCTAGAACAACTTGCCATGAGTAGGACGCCCAAGCACATGTTAGCATGCCCTCACATAGCATTTAACTCCACTATCATGTGTTAGCATGCCCTATAGTCCCTAGCATGCCTTAGAATACCTTGTCATAATATTGCATTGACAAACACTAGCACTTGGTACACATTGGCACTTGGCATTTATTGGAACATATTATTAGTGTGCCAAGCATGCCCCTTTCAAAAAAGATAAAGTAGCGAGTTATTAACCCTTTGATGTGTTCATTTACTTTCATTTTAGCTTAGTTATTCCTTTTTTTGCCTTGAAACTCCTTGACGCATATTGGCATACTCTATCACCATTCACATCCTAGCATGTCTTAACTCCTGCCACGCCTTGGCACTATTTGGCACATGCTAGCACACCCCATAACTACCTAGCACAATCCAACACTTCTTGACATTCCCTGATATTCCCTAGCTTTCCTTACCCATGCTTAGTATACCTTATCTCTCCCTCCTTCGCACGACACCTAACACTCATTGACACTCCCCAACACACCCTCATATTCATTCACTTCCATGCATTTTGACCTAGTTCTCCCTTGTGTTGTCCTAGTACTCCCTAACACTCCTCAGTATGCATTGGCACTCTCTAGCACACCTTATCACTCTTTGGTATGCTCTACCACTTCATAGCACACATCACACTCCCTCATGCACATTGGCACTTGGCATGTGTTGGCACTTGGCAAGTCTTAGCATGTTTGGCATGTGTTGAGATGACTTGGTATGTTTTGGCATCATCTAATATTAAATTGATTCAAGATCAATTATTGGAAACTAGATGAGAAGAAATAGAGGAATATTTGGTAGTTAGAATTCATTGGCACTTGGCACCTAGTGTTGGTGTGCCTAGCATGCCCCTCATGGAAAAGGTAAACTAATGACTTATTAACCCTATTATGTGCTCATTTCTTGGTAGTTTAACTTGTTCCTCCCTTTTATTTCCTTGACAGTCCCTGGCATGCATTGTCACACCATTGTACATCTTAGCATGCCTTAGTGCATGACACATATTAGCTTGTTTCACATGGCTTCGTACTATCTGGCACATGTTAGCATGCCCTCACATTCCCTAACACAGATTGGTAGTCATGCCCTCAGAACTAGCATTACATTTTTCCATGACTTGGGAACCTTACATTCACTAGAACACCTTGGCACACCCTAGTTTTCATGACCTCTGTTATCCTCCACAATGTCCCAGGCTGATGAGGAGATCGATGGAGGTAGCCATAAACCAAGATTTTAGTTTGGTAGCTAGCCCTACCAACCCAGAGAGGGCTCTCTCTATGAAATCACAACCAGGAGATGACTGGAATATAAAGGATTTTAGCCTAGATAGCTAGGCTCATGTGGGTATTGGAACATTTTGGCTCATCATGTTTTCTTGATGACCCCACCTCCATGGGTTGTACTAACATGGTTTGGTGCTAGCTTGGTGAAGTCATTATATGTGTTTTCAAGGTTGCCTCAATGAATTTGCCCCATGTCATGTTCTTCTCTTTCAATTGATGGAGTACTATAACCTTTATGAGGCTATGGTGCAAGAGGTTGGGATAATGCACTTTGCCTTTCAATTTCACCCTTTCAAACATTTCAGTTAGGCTCCTATACAAGTAATTGGACAAATTTAGAGACTTGGGAGTTGTAAAGTGCTTGAGAAGTCTTATTTGGTATTGATATAGCATAAAAAATCTACCCTCACATGTGAAGAACTTCATGGTAGCCTTCATCATTGGTGCATATCTCTCGAACAAGTATCTGAATGGGAAAACATGTGAGTGAGCTCCTTTGTATTTTGATTTCAAGTAGGGTGTGTAATCTTGTAGGTCTAGGTTCATGCCTTTGAACCAGTTTTCACCATGGTTTGGTATGCCTGTAGCTTGAGACATGGCATCCACTGAAAACATGAAATTAGTTCCTGCAATGGTGATCTTTTCTTCCTTCAAGGTGAGGGAAAATATACTTATGATATGCTCATGGTAACCTACTTCATGCACTTTTTGAAAAAAACCTAAGCAATCTTTAAAGCATTTCATGACAAATGGGGAGGAGGTGATTTCATTGCAATTAGAGGGCTCAAACCTCAGTATCTTTCCCCCCTCAGTATCTTTAGACCAAAAGAATTGATGCTATTATAGTTAGGTGTCTTTTGGCTAGGCCTAAATCCACAAAGAAGATACTTTTGGTCTATTTAGAGGTGCTTGCGAGACATGAGAAGGACTGAAGGTGGGGTAGAAAGGACACATAATGTTTTAGTAAGGCTTTAATTGTCAAGAAATTATGGAAAATTTTCCAAGGCAGAGGTATTTGGTAATAGGTTATTAAAGAGAAATATCTAAAAAATAGATAGCTTAAGGAATGGATTAAAGAGGCGGCTCCAAAGAAGAAGGTGGCATCTTATATATGGAGAAGCATGATGAGAAGCAAGCATTGGCAACTGCAAAATCTGAGATGGGAGGTTGGAATGGGGAATAGGATAGAAATAGGACAAGATGATATCAAGGGAGTGGAGGGAATTCATACTCTTTTTATTCACATCCTTGAACATTTACATATGAAAACGCTTTACTTTATGAACTAAATGTCTTGTGATTAAGGATCTTCTTTTGTTACAAGTTATTGGCTTAATGAATTTGAACATCGATTTCCAAAGGATCTATTTGTGGAATGAGCATGTTTCACAACACAATTAAGTCTAACAGGTTTAAAACTCACTGAGAAGAATGAAAAGCTAAAATGGGAAGGTGTTATGTATAATGAGCAGATCTCGGTTAAAGAGATTTATAAACATATTTCTCATGGACGTGGCTTGAATGATAATTCTTTTTGGTTTCATAACACGTGGAGATGAGATATACCTCTCGAATTAAACTGTTTTATGTGGCTGGTGGTCCACAATAATATTTTAACTTGGGATAATATCCATAAAAGGGGCTTTCAGGATCTTGGAAGATGCTCTTTATGCAAAGAAGATTTAGAAGATATGGAACATCTATTTCTAAAATTTCCTTTTGCGATCTCAGTATGGAGTGGGGTTCTTCAAACACTTAAAATATATGTAATCTGGAACATGGTTTCCATTTAGAGATGTCTCACTCAATGGTTTGAAGGTTTCAAGACATATCATTCCATGCCTTTCTATATTTTGTGGGGCAATGGAGGAGTAGGAATGAGAATATTTTTTAACAAACGAAACCAGATATTTAAAGATATTTACATATTTTATGGGGCTATGGCTAATGAAGGAGGAACAACCTAGAAGACATTTTTGACTGATGGAGCTATGGTCATACTTTTCTTTTTCTTTTTTAATTTGTTATGGAGCATCCACCAACAGGATTTGTGGAAGTGGGACACATTTAGTTTTGAAGCCAGAAAACACCTTCCATTTCAGTTGGTATAGTGGCATAGGGTCAAATAATAGAGTTGAGCTAATCATACTCTTGGGGGCTCTTTTATGTGCTAACTTGCTAGCAATTAAATATTTACCTGTGTTTGGAGATTCCAAGATGATCCTAGATTGGGTACAATTGAGAACAAAATTTGGACCACCATCCCTTACTTTTTGGATGCAATGCATAAGATCTTTGATGAATACCTTCAAAGACTGGCCTCTAATAATGTCTATAGAGAGTAGAATCAAGTGGCAGATCTCCTATCAAAGAAGGGATGCAACTGTGTGCCAAGGAGGATTTTCTACTCAGTTTTCGACAAAGGAATCTTTTTGCAACTCAGGGAGTTTTAACCTATAAAGGGCTGCCCTTGAAATTTTTTTCTTCATCTCTTTTATTTGTCATCCATCTATGAAAATTTTCATAGATCATGATATGTTTTTGTCATGTTTGAATCATATATGTTATATTTGTCATCATAGAAAACTTTAAGCTTTTCTTATGAAAATTGATATAGTAGACAATTTTCAGAAATAAAAGAACTATAATTTAGAGTAATAAGATACTTAGAAATTTAACCATTTTATTTGAAAATATAATATATGGCATGCAAAAACATTAAAAATGAAATACCAAATTACATATCTACTTTTTATTAATGAAAATAAATATTTTTTTTCTTATTAAAAATAAAAAGAAATTTAATCTATCTAAATTCTTGAATACCTGATTAATCTAAATCTAAAATAAATCTAATAACAATGTTGAATTCCAATTCCAAGTCTACTTGCCTAGTGCACAGTACCTCATTCAATAACGTTGTGAACCATTACATGTAGTTACATAAAACAATCTGCCCAATTTTAAAATTAGCTTCATCAAAAAACTCTAACTTCAATCTAGACCAACACAGGGATCCAGTCAAACTTTCCACAGCTTGGTTAATTGAGACACCAAACATCCAATGCTATTATGTACCACACCATCAAAATAATCAACAACAGTTGCAATCTGAACTTTGTTGTAACTGATAGCTAGGTAAGTCAAGAGCCAATGTCATAACTTGCATCAAACTCCCATATATTGGAATAGTTAGCCATGCTGATGTTTCTCTTTTCTAATCCCTTAGGGAGATTTTTTGTTTTGATTTGGAATCTCAATTACGGCAACCCAACTTCTTATTATTGGACTTCCAGCATCAATCATCAATTTTCTGTATTCGCACTTTGGGTTCTGAATACCTGATTTTGTACCCCCAAAGTATACACACACACACACACACACACCACACACACACACACACACACACACCACACACACACACATATATATATATATAATATATATATAGATAATAGATATAGATATAGATGTTATAATAGATAGATATAGATATAGATATAGACAGCAGATTAGAGATCTTATTCGATGGAATTTATATGCAATGGGGGTTGATTTGAATCTTTGACAAACACAACTTCAGGATCCATAGCAAGGCCCATCAACACTACCATATTGTATCCCTTAGATACAAGTAAGACCAAGTAATACGCGGAGGTTTATGTTGGGGGTCGGCAAAAATACTAGCTTGTAGCTCTAGCACATATTTTCCTTAGAGTTAAATCGAGTTATTTCTTCTTTTTGGAATGGGTTTTGCTGAATTCAGTATCTGATGCATGTATTTCTTTAGAAATCATCTAGGTTGAGTATTTTGAAATGGGTTTTGTATCTGGTTTCAATTTTAGTCACTGGATCCTTGGGTTAGTGTGCTTAAATTTGGTGGGGTTGATCCTCCTTAGCACACTTGGAACTCTCTAACACTCCCTATCACACACTCTTATTCATTCATTTCCATGCAATTGAAACTAGTGGTCCCTTGTGTTTCCCTAGCAATCCCTAACATGTGTTGTTTCCACACCCTAGAACCTGGCACATCTTTGTATGTCGTGGCACTCCTAACATGTCTTGAAACTGTCTCACATGTGTTAGCACTTCTTTTCATTCCCTAGCACACCTTGGCACTACCCAGTTATCATGCCCTTATAGATAGCCTTACTTTTTTTTGTGATTTGGGAACCCAACCAAGTCATTGAAAAAATAGTGTTGTGCATAGCCCAAAGTCTCCCTTTATCTGAAAATACTTTTTCCCAACCCCTTATTGCAATCACAGGCTTGCCTCCTACAAGTTCTATCTTTTCCCAGCATCTTTTAAAGGTCTTTCATTTTCCTTTTCCATTTCCCCTTTTAATATTTTCTCGTGATTTTTGTTGTTCGTTAAGAAGGTGAGATTTTCAACCTGTTGCATTTGAAATTTGTGGTTTTGAAGCTAATACTCATTTCAATAAACATTATTCCATTAGGCTAACCGTAGGCTTGAGAGTGTTGGGGAAATTTGAATTTTTAGGCTTATTCACTACAATTTGAACCTCTTTAGGGAGGCCCTACAATTCAAGGTCAAAGGGGGGGAGATACGATTAGGAATAGAAGGGGAAAGGACAAGAGAGGGAAGATGGAGAGGAGAATGAAAAATAATAGGGAATTACATCAAAGTACAAGAATTAATATGAAGAGATAAAACCAAAGAAGAATATGAAGGGGAATTAATCTTAGCAGAAGGAGGCATAATGTTTACTTCAACTTCTCACTAAACCTTAAGGATAGGTTCCAACTTGACATGAACTTTTTGATTATTTGAAAATGTAGGTTTTGGTTCAAACTTGCTTCTAACTTGCTTCCAAATTCTTTTTTTCCTTAAAATGGGACCCTTCAACTCTAACCGTTGGGTCTGAACATGTCTAAATTTGTAATGATTGAAAAAACGAAATGAGATTTTCCAATAATCAATCTTATGGGTCTAGACTTTTTCCTTGTAAACTAATTCAATTGCCTTGAATAAACACTCTTTGATATCTACTTTGACTAGAATCCAAACCTAATTGTCGAAATATACCAATTAGGGTCAACAGAAATAAATCTACCAAGCTTCTTGCCAATAGTGTGAAGGGCCTCCTCTATCTAGAAGACAAGGGGAGGGCTAAAAAAGATAACCCAGCTTTTTTGCATCGATATATGTTTGTGAGCGTGATCAAAATCCACCAACCATGTTACCAGGACTAAGCTTATTGGACCCCAATCCCATTATGTCTCCTTCATCTTATTATAGTCCACCCTCAGCCAAAATTGAAAGCCTATCCAACCACGAATAAATCCATGGAAAACTAACATATAACCTAGGGTTGATATCCAATTGTCCAAAACCCATGCCGCGAGAGATTCCTTTTACACTGTCTTACCATAAAAGCTTCCTACCAAAGTAGTTTCTAACGTGTTTTGGATATCCTTGAACCCAATATCCTTACCAATAACCATTTAAAACATATCTTGTTTCACTCTAACATAGAGCTTTGGCTTAGACAAAGCTCTGGAACCATGGGGGACCAAAAGGGGCTTAAAAAGCTTAAATGAAAGGGAGTTTGGCTGAGACGTAGGGATAGTTACTACCTCAAAGCTAGAATGAGAGCTTAGCTCTTTTGCACTACTCTTTTTGGTCAAAATGAAAATAACTGTGGACAACTCATGCTAAAATTAAATATCTACCTTGGAACACCATCCATCTTGGAAACACCTCATGATTTGGTGGGAGAGAATCTGTTAAGACAATGAAGTGTCACTTGTAAATTCATACTAGAATTTGAATGCCTCTTGTGGACATGATTGGGCTCACAATTAATAATATAAACTTCCATTCAAAACCGTGGTGGGATGTAATTAATTATTGACAAGAACCACTGTCTAACAACCAAGACAGTGAAAACCCTTGGGAAAAAGAAAGATAGTACACACACTTTAGTTGTTATTGGAGAAAAGTGCCTTCAACTCTAACGACTAGGTCTGAACATCTCCAACTTTGCAACAATTGAAATATTGAAATGAGATTTTCCAATAATCAATGTTATGGGTCTAGACTCTTTCCTCATAAACCAATTCAATGGCCTTGAATAAAATATCTTTGATATCTACTTTAACTAGAATCCAAGCACACCTTGGCACTCCCTAATTGTCATTCCCTCATAGATAGCTTTAATATTTTTGCGACTTGGGAACCCAACCAAGTCATTGGAAAAATAGTGTTGTGCCCAACCCAAAGTCTCCCTTTGTCTGAAATTAGTTTGACCAACCCCTTATAATTGTAATCATATGCTTACCTCCTACAATTCCCATTTTGACCTTATCCTAACACACTTTGTCCTTGAGACACCTAGAATTCATTGACACTCCTTGGCACACACACTTATTTTTTCATTTCCATGTATTTTGACCTAGTTCTCCCTTGTGATGCCCTAACACTCCTTAACATTCCTCAACATGCATTGGAAATGTTCTACATGTGTTATCATGCCTTTTCATTCCTTGGCATGCCCTTGCACTCCTTATCTATAATACCCTCACAACTACCCTTACTTTTTTTTGGGACTTAGGAACCCAACCAAGTCTTACCTCGACTACAACAACTTGACCAAGTTACAATTACTATAACTAGACTATGCCTTGTTCACCTGAGAACTAAATATAACTCATCTTAGGCTACTCATGTATAATTTCAATTTATCCAACTTAACAAGGTACGAGTTAACATGTCAGGGCTCACATCCAACCGTGGTCATAAAAAAACTAGGCAATATAGTTTACATCTTGACATGCCATACAACTCAGCACATCTAACGATTCCTTGGCACTGTGTGGCATGTTTTAGCACCTATACATTCCTTGGTATGCTTTGGCACTCCCTAGCACTCCTTAGCACTCCTTGACATGCCCTGGAAATCTAGCATGCCTTGGCACTGCCTAGCATATAACCTTGCCACTCCCTCCTTAACATACCTGAAACTCACTCACACTCCCTATCACACATTCTTATTCATTCATTTCCATCCATTTTGAGCTAGTTCTCCCTTGTGTTTCCATGGTACTCCCTGACATTCCCTAACACTTGTAACATCTTAGCATGTTGCCCTTGCACTCTAGCATTCCTTGGCACTACCTAGCATAACTTGTCGCTCACTCCTTAACACACCTAGAACTCATTAGAACTCCCTATCACATACTCTTATTCATTCATTTCCATGCATTTTAAACTAGCACTTGCTTGTGTTTCTCTGGCACTCCCTAACACTCCCTGGCATGCATTGGCACATGTCCCTAGGACTTGGCACGTATTAGCATATCGTTGCCCTGTCCTCTAGAATGCCTTAGCACTGCAAAGAATATCTTGTCACTCCCTCAACACACTTGGAACTCACTAACACTTCCTATCAAAAAATCTTATTCAATCATTTCCATATATTATTTTGACCTAGTGGTCCCTTGTGTTTCCATGGCACTCTGTAACACTTCCTAGCATGCATTGGCACACCCTAGAACCTGAAACATCTTGATTGGATGCTACCCTCACACTCTAGCATGCCTTAACATTGTTTATCATACCATGTCACTCCCTCCTTAACACACCTGGAAATCGCTGCACTCCTTATCACGCACTCTTATTAATTTATTTCCATGCATTTTGACATAGTGCTCCTTTATGTTTCCCTAGCACTCACTAACACTCCTTAGCACACATTGGCACACCTCGGAACTTGGTACATCTTGGAATGCTTCCCTAGCACTATAGCATGCCTTGGCACTACTGAGCATACCTTTTCACTCCCTCCTTAGCACACTTGGAACTCACTAACACTCCCTATCAGACATTCTTATTCATTCATTTCCATGCAATTGAAACTAGTGTTCCCTTATGCTTCCTGGCACTCCCTAACACTCCCTAGCATGTGTTGGTGCCACACCCTAACACCTAGCACATCTTGGCATGCCTTAGTACTTGCCATGTGTTGGTATGAAAATGGGAATAGGGAAGAGACCTTGGGTTCAGCCACAAGCTGCCAACAAGGCTGCATTGTAGTGTAGAACAACACCGACATTTTCGCGTTACCCAGAGAGCGTAAGGAGTCCTACCCGAGGTGTTTCATGATTGAAGTGTGAGGAGGTAGAATGAGTCACCAAGTGAACCACAACCTGCAACCGATCTTAAATCATAAAAATCAAGCACCTACTATAATCCAACCATACTATTCTACTCACATTACCTTAGGAAATCATACAACATATAGACAAATATTTTAAAATTTTAAAGACCCCGTATAGAACTCAACAATACATCATAGGTGCAAACTATCTCTTTCATTACACTTCATATAAAGAAATACATAAATAAGTACATAAGACTCGAAGCTTGATCATAAACAACAAGAATGACCAAACCCACAGATCATAGACGAATAGAGAAAGGGTGTACCTACCTTTCGTAACTTAAGAAGGCTGCATTGATTCCTAGCTCACATGGTTCATCAACGACTATTAATCACCAACCCTTTCCAATAATTTCTTCTACTTTTATTCTCTTCTTCATACCTAGACTGTTGGTTCCACTTATTTCCTTCTCGGCTGACTCTGCCTCTGGTTCCTTTGCTCTCTACTTGCTCGGTTTCTCTTATTCTCCCTCGCCACCTTTTTGCAACCGTGAGACCACTCTCGGTTCCTATTCCCCCACCCAGCTATTAGCTCCGCAGCTCAACTGGTCATCCCCACCACCTATTCTTGTCTTGTCTTCTCGCAAAAACTCAAAACGAAGGCCCCAACAACATTTCTAACATGCCTTGGAACTATCTAGCATGTGTTAGCACTTCTTGGCATTTCTTGGCACATGTTGGCACTCCCTAGTTGTCATGCCCTTATGGATAGCCTTAACTTTTCTGTGACTTGGGAAACCAACCAAGTCATTGAAAAAATAATGTTGTGCCTAGCCCTAACACTCCCCAACACTCCTTGGCATGCATTCACATTGTCTAGCATGTGTTAGCATGCCTTTTCATTCCTTAGCATGCCCCCACACTCCTTAGCTATCGTGCCTTCACAACTACCCTTAATATTTTTGCAACATGGTAACCCAACTAAATCCTACCTCAAATATAACAATAACTTGACTATAAGAACAACTTAACCAATTTACAATTACTACAACTGGACTATGCCTTGTTCACCTAATAACTTCTTATAACTCATCTTAGGCTACTCGTGTTGAATATCAACATATACGACTTAACAAGTTAAGAATGCAAGGCTCACAACCAACCGTGGTTGTAAAACAACTAAGCAACAAATTTTACATCTTGACATGCCATAACACTTGGCATGCCTAAAAATCCCTTGGCACTATGTAGCATGTGTTAGCATCCCCTGCATTTCTTGGCATGCTTTGGCACTCCCTAGCACATCTTAGCACTCCTCGACACTTAGAAAACCTCATACTCAATAACACTCTTCGTCACACACTTATTCATTCATTTCCATACATTTGAAACAAGTGCTCCCTTGTGTTTCCCTAGAACTTGGCCCTAACACTCCCTAGCATGTGTTGGCACCACATTCTGGTGCTTGGAACTTTTTGGCATGCGTTAGCACTTGGAATGTCTTGGCATGCCTAAAATGCCTTGGAACTATCTAGCATGTGTTAATACTTCCTGAAATTCCATGGAACACCTTTGCACTCCCGAGTTGTCATGCCCTCATAGATAGCCTTACCTTTTTTGTGACTTGGGAACCCAACCAAGTCATTGACAAAACAATGTTATGCCCAAGCCAAATTCTCCCTTTGTTTGAAACTACTTTGTACACGCCTTATCACAACCATAAGCTTGCCTCCTGCAAGTCCTATTCTGAACTTCTCCTAACACACTTCGTCCTTAGGACACCTGGAATTCACTGTCACTCCTTCGCACACACTCTTATTAGTTCATTTCCAAGCATTTTGACCTAGTTCTCCCTTGTGATGGTTTGGCACTCGCTATAATTCCTTTTCACTCCCTCCTTAGCATTCCTAGAACTCACTGACACTTCATTTCCATGCATTTGAAATGGTTGATCCCTTTTGTTTCCCTGGCGTTTGGTCGTCACACTCCCTAGCATGCATTCACTCCACACCTTATCACCTGACACATCCTGGTGTGCCTATTATGCCTTGGAACTGTCTACCATGTGTTAGTACTTCACTTGTAATTAAAGAAAAACATCATTTCATTAATAGAGACAACTAGTTATTTAAGTTGTGCAAGCTATGTCAATTAAGAAATCAACAAGTTTTCTTGTTTCGGTCCTTAGAAATGACAATTCCGTTATGCTGGACAATTACATCATACATGGCTTTGAACATATTAGATTGAAGATATGTCGTGGACTATGCTACATAACACGAATTTCTATGGGTAGGAGTAAGAGAGTTTTGCTCCAATTTACACTACTCCACAAACACATCCAATCATAGCATAATTTCATTCATTTGTTTCTCCTGAATATGGTTATGAATTAGCTCAAGCATCCAAGGTTTCTGATTTTCCAACACTTGAGTTTGCCTTTTTTATGAGTTAATCCAAACAAATATAGATATATTATCTCAATTTTTATCTTTTTAGCATGCACTCCTACAACATGTAGCCAAATCACATCTCAAAAAACCATTAATATTAGAGTTACCAAATCATAAAAACCTATAGTCATGATATAAAATACTACTACTTGCTTCCTCTTAGATCAACATCCTTTTACTTGGTTTATTTTCCTATAATACCTAGAGTTCCCTTTTCCATGCTCTTCAGCTTGCAAACATCAATCAATATTTTCCTAAAACGAATCAATCAACAAGATTCAACATTGTATCCATCAAGGTCTTTGCATCTCCATATGAAGTCATCATGGCTCATTTTCATTTTTCAAGAGACCATATCAGATGTTGATCAATATCACCAGGTTTTATGCACAACTATCATGCTTCTATACATCGAGTACCCATGTGGAAGAATCTTTATTTCATCTAGTATTTAACCAAGACATACCATGCACATGATTTCGAATATATTTCTGCATCCAATGCTTCCTACCATATCTCTTTATACATGATTTTTACTTTCTAAAGAAGAGCTCTTATCGAAAGATGTGCATACCTCTTTCCTTCATTTGTCATCTAGTCAGTTTCTTTCACGAACTGCCTCTTTCTTTGAATAAAATGTCTATGACGAGGCTCCTTTCTCAATATGATAAAATACTTCAATTATTCCTTCATGCTACAACTAAACTAGTAAACTTCTTTGATGCTTGCTTCCATAATATTCTAGACTATATCCATAAGCTTATAGTGGAATATACTCTTTCCAATATTCTTCCATATATTAAATAACCTTCTCATCAAGGATCCTTGTGATCCTTTCTTGCTAGAAGGCTATTTCTATAATATGCCATGCCTACAAGAGGACATCTCTGAGGTGAAAAAACTTTGTCAATGTATCATCAGTGAGCAATTCTACTTGTTGTAAATAAGGCAACTTCCTTGTCACTGCTACACTGATATGAAACATAAATAAGGATCCTTTAAAAGGGAAAAATGGTGGTTGTTACCATCTCACATGGATATGCACGAATTTTCTTGTCAAGGAACTTGTAACAATAGCACTGTAATTACTCACTGGCACCAACACAATGCACATGCATATCTTCCTTGGCAACAATACAATAAAGAAGCCAACAAATGAATTTTTGTGTTGTTTTGAAACAAAATAAGATTGGGAATGTGGCATTCGAATTTAAATATCAGTTGGATGATTCAGAAAAACAAAGGGGTTTATGTTTGTAACCCACAAATTGCATTATACTCTACAATTCACACACAAAAAATCACCAACCAAAGTAAGCACACAACATTTAGATGGCCACATAATAGACATAAGGATGCTACTATGAAATTCCAAATGGGAAACCATCATTTGATGGGAATTTTATTATGCTCAAGGAATTTCTAGAAAGGTTGAGATATAAAATCTAAACAAATTTTTTGGTGCATTCTTACACACTCACTCCCTATCACACACATGGTGTCTAAAGAGGCACAGAAAGTGTGAAATGCAAATTAATATATGTAATTGATTAGTAATTTTACCTACTTGGGTTTTTGAAGAATTGGAAACTAAGTAAGTTGAGATTTTTATTTTTTATCTGCTTGCTAGACACTAACAAGTGAAGATTCTCCAACTTGCTTGCTAAAACACATTAATATGGGAGGTCTGTTGAAAATATGTTGACCTGGTTGAGGTCTCCTTCTCCATATTTGAGATGTATATTATGGAATGGAGAGCCTTTTAAGGGACATGGATTGTCCTATTCCATTAGGACTTAATTTAATAGGGTCTAAGGGACCTAGAGGGAAGGTAGCAAAATCAATTGATAGGGGAACCCCCAATAGTGGTGATAAGGGGTTTAGGAGTCTAATTATCACAAACCACGAGCCCTTAATCCTTAACCACTAAATTCTCTATCTCCTTAACCGCAATCCATAATCCCTTAACCTCTACACTCACAACTCATAACCCATAAACCCCTTGACTCATTAAATCTTAAGACACTAACCCCTAACCTATAATCCATGAACCAACTCCTAAGCCATAACTCCTTATCCTCTTAACTTGTGACCGTTAACCCCTAACCCTTCACCGCCTAAACACCTTAACTGCTAACCCTTTAAGCACTAACACCTAAATCCCATAAATCTTAAGTCCTTAACCGCAAACTCAATTGTGTCAATGTAGAATAATATACATAAGATAAAATAAAATGATATTATCCACATCAATGCTTGAAAGAACCTGAAAGTAGCCATGAGTGCTGAGCCAGGGGGTGAATGTGGGGTACTATTAAAGTTAGGTCATGTTTAAATTCCTTTTACATTGTGAGGTTGTTCTCCAATAGGGTTGAAGCATCATCACAAGGAAGCATGACACATTTTTGTGGGGGAGAGATTAAAGTTGTAACACAATTCAAGCAATTTACACCTCCAATGTAAATGACATCATTATATGTTTGCGTCAAGTTGTTAGAGAGGTTATTTATAGACAATACATTCAATGTTCCTCGACTTCATCTTTTCAGGGCATCGACTCTAACATCAATTTGTACCAAGAACACTTCATGCAAATGAAAGGGGAACCTTTTATTTAACCAAATATGCACAAGAGCACTGGATGCTTCCCTTCAGACCCCCCTTGGTGCATTCAAAGTGGGTTTACATTCACGTCGAGTTGAAACTAATCATAATGACCTTCCTCGATCTTCTTAATAACATCTGCTAGCTTTTCCATATACATGAGATAGAATTAAAGGATCAACTCATCTATAGATGCCCCCGTTTATTATGAAATTCAATGGATGTTCTATTATTTTTATCAACATTTGGATGGATTGTTATCTACATTCTTTAAATAGATGTTTAGAACTTTTTATGAGGGAGGGTCTTTGAGTTAGATCTTTATATAAGGCCTTATGTGGCCTTTTCCTATAAAACTCTTCCAAGGGAATCACCTCCTTCCATGTTGCCTTGCCTACTTAGGGCTAGATTGACAAACCAAGATTCAAACTTCTTCAACTACCAAATTAGTGAGGCATCGTACCTCTTCTCGACCTCGGCCTCAATGAGACATATTTCTTCAGAGATACTTTGAGGATTTCCCACCATAGATCACAAGTTGGATGTCATGGGATTTGTTACCCCACTTTCTATTTTGGCTTTTAGAGGATATTTTAAAATTTTGATTGTGTTAAAATTGGAAACTAGGGCCAAATTCCACCATGGGATAGATCATTTGATGGAGATGATGATTGCATTAAATTCCTCTTTTCAAGAGGACCAAAACTGATATAAAGATCATCTCATTTACACAAGAAGTGTGATTTTTGAACACATGTACAAATGGTTCAATTCGACTACATCAACATGTAGGCTCAAGAAGCCCAATGGATGTGTCTCTTCGCCCACAATGAATTGTATAAATACAAGTCACCCCATACCTCATTTGGCATCATCATCACTCACACATTCTTCTCTCTCCTTCTCTCATTGGTTCATACAACTATTGGGCAACTTGTCTCTCTCACATGTGTGGAAGAAGGACAAGTTTTCTGGGCTGAATTGTAGGACCGAAATTTTAAGCAGTAGACCAAGTTTGACTAGCATTGACTAAGGCATTATTGACCAGCTTTGACTGTGATTTTTGGAGGATGTTTTTTGTCTCTTTATGCCACAATTTTGGGCATAAAAATTGAGGGAATATGGGTAGTTTGAACAATGCTGACTTCATGGTTGACTATGGTTTGACCGTAAAAAATTATAACAATTTTTCTCTCTCTTTTCACCAAGTTTGACCAAGCTATTTTAGGTTGAATTTGACCTCCTAATCAAGTTGAGTTTTGACTGAGGACGATTGATTGCTAATTTGACCAACATTGACTTTCTAGTTATGGCTGAAGTTTGACTGCATAAATTAACAGAACTATTTTGACTTTGAATTGGGCAAGTCAATTTGACTTTTGTACTCTCTCTCTGCTGAAATTTTGATATAATAATAAGAAGAATTGATCAAAGGGTTTTCCCAACATTGGGGTTTTTCCTTGGCATTCGCCAAATCTAGTGTCCTCTTGTCTTCTGCATATTGTTTTATGTTCTATCTACTTTTACTATCAATGTGATTAATGGTTAATTGGATTTCTACTGGAAATCTAAATTGAAATTGTTATTGAGCTGCTTAGGGAACGTTGAAGTAATTATGTTAAGCATACAACATACCATTGTTAACTTAAATTAATAGATTATCTTCTCAACCCCTACAATTCTTGTCACATTGGTCATTTTCCATCTAAGATATACAAATCTATATGTAATTAATGTATGTATAATTGGTTTGATCACACCTTTCCCTAGCCATCTAAGACATTAGGTGTAGGAAGAGCTTCCTTTAGCTACCACATTTAGCTGGATATGTATGATCCATGTGTATATGATATTATGTCCAATGTGTACTATTTTTATTGTGTTCACTTAAACACTTTGTTCTATCTCTTAATGCTTTGGCTATAAGTTTTAATCTAACTTGTTCCATGGTGTTTCATCATTTTGCTCGTAGAAGTGTGTCATCTTGATAGTTTAGGTATATTTTTCATGATTTGAGTAGATGCTATACATTGATCTTATTGTACCCCATATTTCCTTTAGTCAAAATTTATCTCATGTCTCTCTTAACAACACATGTGAAAGCCTTTTAAGTTATGGCAAACTTTTAATAAAGTATTTTTAAGCTCCAAGTGAAATTCCTAGAAAATAATGAGCTACTTATTCAAGTTTATTAATAACATTGTTTACAAATTCAAGCATACTTTTCACTTCCTTAAAAATTAATAGATATTTCCCTCATGTGTAAAGCTCATTCATTTTCCCTCCTTATATGAACATACTTACATATATTAAAGATGTGTCATATAGTTTTTATCGATGCCCTAATTAGGCTAACATTATTACTTATCTTCAACATCATTAGATATCACTTCTATGTGACATGACCTCATTTTGCTCAAATAAAAATAGACTTAATAAAAACTTAAGTGACCATAGCAATTGCTCTATAAGATTTACTGCCTATTAAAATCCAATTTGGTGGCTACTCTAAAATCTAAATCGACATATTAAAATTTGATTTCCAACTGACTATTCTCCCTTGCCAGGTTTGAGACTCAGTTTTCTCTTTCTCTCCTCATAATATTTATGATTTCGTAGCATATTCCATACCCTTCTACGCTATTCAATTCTTGTTACGCTATCGATTCGACTATATTTTTCATGTGTGTTCATTATATTAGATCTGGGTTCACTCTTTTTTGAGCTTTAATTGAGATATCCTTCTCTTGATTTGGATTTGGAGGAAATTGGTAAAAACCAGGCAATTAGTCTCAAGGAATCGTAACAAGGTAATTGGGGTCGACTAAGACAAGCTATGACTACTAGGCAATAACCCAGGCAATACTTTGGGGTCACTATTTTGATCTCTCGTTATATGTGTATATGTGGGAATTCATTCTTAGTCCGTTGGACCACCCATTTCATATTCTTCTCCTGATTTGATTTGGAGGCTTTCGCTACAATTCGGAGTAGAAAACATGTCGTCTGCATATCAAGATAAAGTTACAACCTTCAATAACTCTAAGGTGTATGGATACATTTGAAAGGTTAGGTAATTGTCCCCTTACAAGTTGATTTTCCACTTGTCAATGGTGCAATGTTAGCATAAACCCTCAGATTAGAGAGCAAGTGGAAACATTGGCCATTCATTTCCAGGCATAAAAGCTCACTAGATGTTTGAACATTGAAGTGTTTGAGTTTATTTATACTTAGGGTTAGATGCAAAGCTATGTGCAATGAAACCAAATCAAAACCTCATTTATGATAAATTCAAACAATAAACTTTGATAAAAAATATTAGCATGACATGATCTAAGTTAAAAGAATTGAGCAAATGCAATAAATCCTTATATAAAAGAAAAGGAATGCAAGCAAATTTGGAATGGAGCCATTTTAAATGGATGACCTGTAGATAATGTCATACAAACAACAAATCATTCTAGAGATTATTCCATCTCTTATGGTCGACCTGCAGAACAAAATCTGTTTGTAACAAAAGATGAAGAAATTAGCTCATTGAAACAGGAAAAAGGAAACTTAGTTTTAAAGGTAAATATACACAACTCCTAGGCTGCAAGTAAATAGAAGTTAAAGGAAAAACTCAAAGAGACAATTGGAAAAGAAAAGAAAAGGCCCTAAATGCCTCCACTGGGCATGGAGTCTTATCTTGACCCTCAAGCAAAATTCCTTTTTCCTTGTATTTCTGAAGTTTCTACACATTCCCTGGTGAATCCTTGGAAAACATCACTCTAGGAAGTTGGATTTTATATAAATGAAAGAGAGGCTATACTAGTATTAGATCTAGCGTAAGTAATGCAAAAAAAAATAAAAAATCTCAAAGCTCAAATCTGAAGTGAAGAATTAAATTATGAAAATAGTCAACCTCGATACTCAAAATTTAGCTTAAAGATTTTCACAATGAAACAACATAAGAACACTCCATATCTTACTTGCATTTGTTGATGTTGCACTAGATCCTTCCTTCAATGTAATTTGCATGCCCAAAATCCTTTCTATTTCTAACTTGGGACTAAATGCTTAAGATACAAGAAAAATTTCATACGAATAGTGAGAAAATGAGAGTTTTATTCCATTTCCAACCATGTACAAATGAGAGGAGTGCCATCCCATTATAGGAAGAGAGACCTCCTAAGCCATCATTACAAAACCATGTGCCATTGTGAAATGGTGTCCTTAATACAAGTGGTAAATAACTGACTCCCAACTAACTTCCTCACATGTGTGGCCCTCTCATAGATGTTAGGTGGTGCACTCCAACCCTTTCCCATGCTTGAGGGTCAAAATAGTCAAACACAAGAGTGTCTTACTCCTTTTGGCCAACAAACCTTATTCTTTCCCACATGTGATGGTCAAGAAAGGGTCAAAGCATTAGTTCCTCCACTAAAGAGCTCATAAATGTGTACAAATAGTCTCCCACATTGGAGAAAGAAGAGAGAGAAATGTTGAATTTCCATGATCTTGGGTCTACGATAGAGTCTTAAAATCTCTGATGCTACCAAACCAAGAATCTCAATGATGCTACTTTGCACAACGGAATATAAACAATAATAAATGACACATGCACAGAATATGGAAAACCTCATATTGTACAACAATCTAGAGCTCCCGTACCACGGGTAATGATCCTCATACATCCACTAGTACAAGATACAAAATTGGGACTTGGTGTCAATCCATCGACAACTAATTTGTCCTCAACAAGATACTCTCACCATTTGGCTATCACATGCTCTCTCAACGCATCTTGGTCGTACCCTAAACCTACTCAGTCCTTTAGCTCCCGATTTGCATCTCCTGCCTCTATCAATGCTCCAAGTCCATCTTGCCACTGAATCTCAGCTATCCAATCTGCTCACTAGTCGTGCCTTCATCCATCAAGGGAAAAACAAATCAAGACTCTTGTCGAGTTGTTCATAACTCCACTTGTGAACAACTCTCAATCTGCCCACTGCTGCTCCTCAGCTACCTGGGGACTTCATCCCACTATGGTCTTCCTGCACTGTACCGATGAAGACCAACATAGGGCATAGCGGGTTGCCACCTATCACTCCAAGATGTCCATCTCCCATAATGAACACGGGCTAGGAGGTTTTCCCATCATCTAATTTATAAGTATTTCTCCACACACATGTCTCAGGCTCCACAAACTGCTCCTATTTGATAAGAACCTTGAGCTCAAAAACTACCTCTCTTGCAACCACCTTTGTCAATCAAGGTGTTTCTCACTGGGCTCCAACTTGGACACTATCACGCTGTCCTCTAGCAAACCATAGGTGCCTAATCATGTGCACACTTGGTCTTCTTTCACACTACCCTCCAACAGTCCATGGGAGACCAAGTCCACACTGTAGCATCTGCACTTAGTTAGGGAATCCCCACACTTGGAAGATCCTTACACATGGCTGCCCACAAACTCCACCATTCCACCCTTTTCTTTGCAATAGAGGAGCTATTACACAAATCTGGGCATCAACAACTTGTCCTCTCCTAGAACACCATCAACCATGTGATCTACTCCTAGTTCAAGTTCCTTTATGCCCGAGGAAACTCCAACAAATGGCTCCAATGGGATGCAAACTAGCTAATCCAATATTGGTCACAAATTATGACCCAACACATAACTAGAGAAATAACATACCTTTCATATGTTCTTCGTGGACTGAAGTTTGGTCACCAGTTAGGGCATCCTTGTAGCCCACAACAACCTACCATATGAGATCAAAACCTCCATGAAAGACTGTGACCTCCTCAAATTATAAGCCTCTGCCACTCACTGTCTTGATAGGAAACTACAACACCTATATTAGGCTTGTTTAGCCCACCAAACAACCACCATAGGTCTGCGGCCTAGTCTCCATAGATATGTGATCTCCTCAACCCATTCTAGCATGAGAACCCACATCAACTAGCCTAAAACAACTTCCCTTGAGTGTGACTGTCCCTCCTTGAGAGGGCGAGGAAGTATGTTGATGTCCTAGACTCCAAACAAGCCTTCGTGTTCCTTCAAGTATTGCAGTTACCCTGGACATCCACCTGCAAGTTTGTGATAGCATATATTTGGGATTGTCCGTTATCGTTCCAAGAAACTCTCCTAGGTTGTAGCTCGAAGATGCCTCGTAACATATAATCTTCAATATTGTTCTAGGAACTATTGGAAGGAATGATCGTTTGGTTCAAGCTAGATAACCACTTCAACTCTATTTCACTCCAAACGTGCATGAACACCCTCAGCCTACAATTATTTAGACCACTAATGCTCAATAGTTTGCAGATTAAGTGAATGAATGAAGAATACTAACCACACCAGCAGATGCATACATAACATATGATGGCTAGCTGTAGCCAGTGAATGAAGCTTGCAACTCTAATTTATCTAAGCAGAGATAAGATGGAAGTTATCTATCGTTAGATACAAAAGAAACACAGATGACCTATTAAATAGCCAATCCAATTCACCAATGCAGGGATAAGATGACAGTTAACTAGCATTGGACATAAGAGAAAGCATGAATAAACCTATCCAGGTGCAAGTTTAGAACAGAGGGGAAATGGACACTGAACATATAACAGCAAAAGAAGCTTGTATTAATGAAAATGAAGATGAGACACTATAAGGAACAAAGTATCTATAGTCTCCAGAAGTTGAACCTCTATTACATGTTGCTTTCAGCTATTTATAGTTTATTTTTACAATGATCCTTAGCCGTTTAGGGCTGGAGATGTCTTAATCGACCACCTACTATCATTAACTATCTGATTACGTTTCAGGATGCAATTTCCCTTCAATCAAGAAAACTTTAATCAATTCAGGTATTGTGTTGTCCTGTTAGGTGGTTGGCTTGATTGTGGCAGTGGATCTCCATGACTATTTAATTCAGCTTTCTGCATCATGCTATGTCCTTCTTTCTTTGGCCATGCTTTCTGTTAATTTGATTCAATGGTCTGAATGTCATCAAACTGATAGAGTCAACCACCTTCCCCTTCAGGTAACAAATAGGGAGTGGAGTATGAAGTGCATGGGTGGATGGACGTGCCAAATCAGACGGACGAAGAGGTGACAGAGCAGTGGAGGATGATTGGGAGTGGGACATGTCTGGACTGTTAGATCTCGGGTGGACAGACCAAACTATTATCAGGTGGAAGAGGAGTGCGGATGATAAGACCCGAGGGTGGTTTGGCTCAGACGGTTATGGTTTTTTATCGGAAGGGCACTGGGTGGTAAGTGGTAAATGTTAGAACTTGCCCAATTCCATTCAATGGACAACACATAGCGGCAGAGGAGAGAGAGAAACTTCCCTCATCGGGTGGGTACTTTTAATGCTAGTTGTCTGTTCGATATGAGTGAGAGTCATTAGATCTGGCGAAGGTGATCTAATGATGGGGAAAGATCAGGCACGTTTTAGTGATCGGGTGAAATGTGGGCCATTACATCAGTAGGGAAAGATCAATGGCGGAGGACGCATAGGTACAGGGTTTCCTCGGGAAATGTGTGGATGGTGCACATGGCGGAAAAGTTAGGTTTTTCATGGGTTTTGGGTTAATTTTCTTAAGGCTAAGGAGAAAGAGGGTTTCGTCGGGATGTGAGGGTTAGGTAAGGAAATGAGCAGAGCAAAATGTGAGTGGAGGAAGTGAGAAAGTGTGGTAATGGTCTGCATGGGACCCTCCTTAAGGACAACAAAGTAGACTAGGTCCTTCCTTCAACCTTCAAAAATGGTAGCGCTACATCTCAGGGCTAACACTGGATCCTCTTGGGGATGAAAGCCTCCCTATGAGGTTTCAAGAATTGTAGACCACTACCATTCTAGTAACGAACAAGATTAAAGCTACTACATAGTGTTCCATTGGGCATGGAGTCTAACTAGTATGAAATAAAAACTAAAGAAACATATTTACAATACCAAGGCTTTTAAAGCCTTAAACGAAATAAAGTTTCAAAAACCGCCCATTGACTGGGCCATCAAAAACACCTTCCCCCTCTAAATTTTTCAAAGTGAAAGTGTTGTTCTTCTGAGCTCGAGCAATGATAAATGGTCCTGTCCATAAGGCATCAAATTTACCATGGTTTGCCTTCTTTTCCTTCAATGCATCCCATTTGAGGACCCAATCACCAACCTGAAAACTATCCATCTTTGATTTTTTATCAAATACCTCCTTCATCTTCATTTGATGCACTACTAACTTCTCAATCAATTGATCTCTGATCTAGTGAAGTTCAACTAAGTCACTTATCCTTCTTGCCATGTCACTTTCCTCATCCTGCTTCTCTTGCAAGAATGTGGCCACTGGGAGGGTCAGTTGAATTGGAAAAATAGCTTTAGTACCATACACCAACTTGAATGGAGAGTTCCCTATGGATTTCCTAGTCGTAACTCTATCAGCCCACAATGAAAACTTCGGCTTGGAATCCTTGTTCTGTTTATTGTCTTCCAACAATTTTTTTTATTATCCTTACCAGGATTTTATGGGATGATTCTGCTAATCCATTGCCTTGAGGATAATATGAGGTAGAATGCACTAATCTGATGCCCATTCATTCACACATGTCCACCAGTTCCGTTGCTCTGAAAGAAACTGCATTATCAATAACTCTCTTGGTCGGGCAACCAAATCTAGTAAAAATATTCTCAGTTAAGAACTTCATGACGACTTGGTGATCAACCTTCTTGGTGGGCATGGCTTCAATCCATTTGGTAAAATAGTCAGTGACTACCAAAATCCATGGTTGGCCACTGGAATGTGGATTAATCTCCCCTATGAAATCTAAACCCCACTGCTGAAAGGGACCATTAGTGTGTATTGGCTTCAAGGGAAAGGATTTCAGTTGTTGTCTTCTTACAAACCTCTAGCATTTGTCACAAGACTTCACAAATGGAAATAAATTAGAGAATAGAGTAGGCCAATAATACTCAGCCCTTAGTGTCTTGTGGGTTGTGGTTTTCCTGTAATGATGCCCTCCACAGATGCTAGAATGAAACTGGTGCATGACCTCGACAGATTGTTCTTTTTCTAGACATCTCAGGAGGATTCCAGATGGGTCCCTCCAATAAAGCAGGTTCTTATTAATACAAAGCTTGGTTATTCTAAGCTTGATGGTCCTAGCCTGAATTGAGTTAAGACCTGGAGAGAGTTTTAGCTTCAACAAGAAATGAGATATATTGGAATACCACTCACAAGTAACGAAATTCTCAGGTAATGGCTGGTTTTGCCCTTGTTCTTCTATTGCTTCCTCTACCTGTTCAACATATCAATTTGCACCCATGAAATTTATGTCCAGCAGACTACAATTCTCCTCAGCCATAACCTAGGCTAGGCCTTGGCCTTTGACCAGCTTGGTGGGCTTTAATTCTATGCTGAACTCTATGAGTTTTGCAATCCACTTGGCCCTTCATCCATCAACATCTGGCTGTGTTAGGAAATCCTTTACTGAAGTTGAAGGTACATAGGCAACCACTTTGGAGTGCATAATGTAAATTCAGAATTCCTTTAAAGACTTTATGAGACCATACACCTACTTTTTGATGATGTCATACCTTATTTCAACATCTCTCAAAGTCTTGCTAAAGAAGGCCACTGGGTGTTCTATACCTTTATTATTTTTCTATAGCAAGACTACAACAAGTGTATCATAGGAGGCAAAAGAGAAAATATAAAACTCCTTGGCATAGTCTAGGCTGACCGAGGTGGGAGCCTCCATGATAGCTCTTTTGATGGCTTCGAAAGACCTTCTTGCAACCTCTGTCCATTTTATCTTCGACCCCTTCTTTAGCATGGAGGTGATGTGCTTCACTAGTTTTACAAAATTTGGAATAAACCTCCTCACAAAGTTAATCTTACCCATAAAAGATTGTATGTCCCTTTTTGACCTTGGGATGGACAATGTCTGTATTGCTTGAACCCTTTCTGGATCAATCCTGACACTCGCAGCAGAAACAATATGTCCTAAAATTTTTCCTTCTTTTAGAGCAAACTATGACTTCTTGGGATTTACAAAGATTCCAAACCTTTTGCACTTCAGAAACACCTTCTTCAAATGCTGCAAGTGTTCCATGTGACAACTAGAAAATACTGTTATGTCATCAAGGTAAATAAGGACAAACTTGTCCTTCTCTCCCACAAAAGCTATGTCCATGGTCCTCTGAAAAGTAGCCCCAACATTCATCAATCCAAAAGGCATCTTGGAGTACATGAAAGTGCCCCAAGGAGTAGTGAAGGTAATTTTTTCTTGATCCTCTGGGTGTATAGCAACCTGATTGTAACCTGAAAAACCGTCTAAGAAAGACATGACTTTAGCCCCTAAAACGTTTTGCAACAAATGTTCCATCTTGGGTAGGGGTAGTTGTGTTTCTTGGAGCACTTGTTCACATTTTTGAAGTCAACACAAAGCCCGATTTCTCTATTTTTCTTTCTTAGTACTACCAAGTTAGCTATCCATTTTGAATACCTTAGGGGGACTATGATCTTGGCAGCCAACAATTTCTTAATTTTTTTTTCAATCAAAGGTAGTAGTAGAGGGCTGATAAATCTCATCTCTTCTTAAAAGGGATGGTGTCTTTCTATAGTGGAATCCTATGCTGGATGATGTTTTCGTCATAATTCTTAAGGTCATTGTATTCCCAGGAAAATACATCCGCAAACTGCTTCATCAGGGTGCAATATTCGGAACTTTGGGTAGCGGACAAGTGGGTGGACAGGTTTACATACTTTGGATGATCTGGACTCCCTATATTGTGTCTATGGACTGCAGACTCATTCTCTTTCTGGGCAAGCTTATAAGGTACATCACTATGATCAAACAACTTCTCTAGAGGCACTAGCCCTTTGGGTATATGGTTACGAGGCAATTGTACAATGCCGTGTTGACCAATTTTGTTTCTCAGCTGGGACTAATGGCATTCCTCCATGGCCTCATTCTCTTGATCAATTTTCATTTCAGAGAACTCATCAATGACTTGTAGAAACCTATTGACTTCATCATCATCTTCAAATACTTTACAATACTTGACATTATCAGGCAATGATGGTCTATACTTTACTTGGATTTCATAAGTCAATTTAGCGGGTAGATGAGGAACAAACATACTAGCAAACATAGCAAGGGAATCAACCAACTGATACTTAGCCCTAGGGATGTATGAAATACTAAAACTATTGAACGAATCCTTGAGCTTCCATACCTCATCTTTGTATGATTTCAGCCTAGGGTGCCTCTCCTGGAATGTTTTATTCACCTTTTGAATAATAAGGTCTGCATCTTCAAACACCTTCAGATGTTTGATGCCCATTTCTTTAGGTGCGTTCAAGCCTAAGATCAAAGCCTCATATTCTGCTATATTATTTGTGACATGTAAAGTCAGCTTGAAAGATAGATGTATGCATTCTTGTGTGGGAGATACCAGAACTACACCCGCTCCTGCAACTTCCCTAGAGCAAGCTCCATCAAAGAACATGTCCCAAATTTGTGGGCCTTCTTCTTCCATGATCTGACAAACTGGTTTCCTGAGCTACATGGAGGCCAACTAGGACTGTTCCACTTGCAAAATACAAGCTCCAAAATTAGTGTCAACAACATAGATGGGGTGATTAGTGGGATTCTTCTCATCACTGATGATATAAGATAATTGAGCTTCCCTATATAATCTCCTACTCTCACCTCCAAAAACTAAGACAGTAGCATAGGAGAAATCGTTTTGTAACATTTCACCCAAGCTTTTAATCTATCCCCTAGAAAGAAGCATGCCAAACTTAGGGGGAAAATCTGCTACTACTATATCCATCATCATGCTCTTCATGAGCAGCTAAGCCAATGTGATGGCTAGGTCTTTGATTAACCCCAAACATTTCACCTTTCTAAAATCAAAAGAAAACAAATCATGATAAGGCCTAGTGATTTCAAGGCCTAACTCATCCATGATGACCTTGGGCATTAGATTATGGCCGACACCTGTGTCTAGCATATAATTGTGAAGGATCTTGTCATGAATAGTCAAGGAGACATAGAATGATGGGGAGTTATCATCAGGAGGTTTAGTCATTGGGCTAAGAACAACTGCAGGTTTGTCATATTGTAAATTCACATAGTCGTTCGATGCTTGTGTGGTCTTAAGCTCGCGGACCTCAAGGACGGGTCTCTTAAAGGCTTCATTCTTCACTGGTTCAACTAGAGGTATAGATATTTTTAGCTTCTGGATTTCTAATTCAAAACTAAAGTGAGAAGGAGACTTATCAGGGCCTCTTACCTCTTGAGTTGGAGCTTTGAGAATGATGGGATCAACTACTGGTCATTTTTTCCCTTTATCTTGTTGTATTGCAAGAACAACAGCTCTTTGAACAAGGGTTTCCATGGAATTATTCATCTTCAACCTCAGATTATATCTTTGCGGATCTTTAGTTTGTAGCATAGCTCCATCATCCCACTCTTGGCTAGCTTGGTCCTTGAGTAACAACTCTTAATAGGCAGCCAAGGTAAAAAAGGAAGCACTGCCTTTGTCTTCCATACAATGGATTTCATCATCTTCTTTAGACTTCTCCTCTTCCATGACTACATTCTGGAAAGGGGTCTTCACTCTTTGGTCTTCGTTGGCCTCTTTGCCCCTTTGCATGATCTGCAACTACTCATTTGCTCTTCTATATGGATTCAGATTTCTAGGAGCAAAAGTATTAGGAATTCTTCCTTTCACAGGTAGCTACTCCACTTTTAATTTGGAGATTTCAAAGGTTAGTGACTCTATCATCTTGGTCATCTTGTCTATCTTGGGGTCTAAAGATGAAGAAGATTCACCCCTCTGTGTCCTTCGGTCAACATGTCCCTTGAGTTTTTCTGCAACCATGATGTTGGACTCTACCTCCAAGGTAGCATCCTACATTTCAACCAAAGAAGCACATCTTCTCTCCCTCAATAGTAGACAGAAATCAAAATCGAAGGCATTGGCATAGGTGAGCTTAGCAGAGGTAGGGGTGGGATTCACTTCAGCTGGTATCTTGTTTTACATGTGGTTAAACCTTTTGTTGAAATCAGAAAGTCGCTCACCATTTTCTCTTTTCAGGTTCTCAAACTCAGTATGATAGTAGAGCAGATCTTTTTTATCCCCCGAATGCTTTAGGAATACATCATCCAAGGCCTAAATATCAGTTATAGATCTAGGGGTCAATTCTATGAACCATTTTTTGGCCTCTTCATCTAGGCTTTGGACAAATACTCTCATCCAAATATCATCTTCATTTATTTCTACATTATTAGCATAGCTATAAAAGGACTCAAGATGTTCTTCAGTTGTAACTCCTTCAGTCCCAGTGAACTTAGGCATGTATTTATAATATTCTCCAGTAGGCATTGCATTCAAAGGGGTGGGCAGTACTAGAGGTCCATACCTAGCAGCTATGATTCTTTCCATTTTGGTGAGTGCTTGTGGACTTGCCATGGCTGTGGCGGATTGAAGAGTACTGGCAGTCTTAATGATAGAGAGCTGAGGAGCGACTAACAGGACTAAAGGAATAAAGAAAAAGTAGAACCTAAAGAATAAGGAGCTTTATGAACCTCTGAAAGTTTTTCTTCACCGCTAGCGTTAGAGGCTATACTCTCGACATGTATTTGTTCTATTACTAGCCTTCCTTGCAGAGATATAGAGGATTGTTTAGATTTACCTGATCCTGCTCCTTTCTATGATATCTTTCTTTATTTGATGATCTTTTCAGGGTCAGGTACTGGGTTAGCTGGTGAATTCTAAGGATCTCTCCGAGTATGCCTCACAAATTGAGCCAGAACTATGAAGTGGAGTCACCAAGAGGTTCAGCCTCTAGTAGAGTCACCAAATAGATGATTACAACCAAAAATGTGTCCAGATTTTGTCTATCACCAAAATTGGATCTGTGTCATCTCCCAGGGAAGCTGAGCTTCAATCTCATCTCCCTGGAAATGGCGCCAATTATGTTATCACTCCAAGAAGCTCTCCTAGGTTGTAGCTTGGAGATGCGTGGTAACATATAATCTTCAATATTTTTCTAGGAACTATTGGAATGGATGATGGTTTGGTTCAAGCTAGATAACCACTTCAACTCTGTTTCACTCCAGAAATGCATTAACACCCTCGGCCTACAAGGCTTTAGACCACTAATGCTCAATAGTTTGCAGAGTAAGTGAATGAATCAATAATGCTAACCACACCACCAGATGCATACATAACATATGATGGCTAGCTGTAGCCAGTGAAGGAAGCTTGTAACTCTAATTTATCTAAGAAGGGATAAGATGGTAGTTATCTAGCATTAGATATAGAAGAAACATAGATGATCTATTAAATGGCCAATCCAGTTCACCAATGCAGGGATAAGATGACAGTTATCTAGCATTGGACATAGGAGAAAGCATGAATAAACCTATCTAGGTGCAAGTTTAGAACAAAGGGGAAATGGAAATTAAACATATAACATCAAAAGAAGCATGTATTACTAAAAATGAAGATGAGACGCTGCAAGGAACAGAGTATCTACAGTCTCAAGAAGTTGAACCTCTACTGCATCTTGCTTTCAGCTATTTATAGTTTATTTTTACAATGATCCTTAGTCGTTTAGGGCTGGAGATGTTTCAATTAACTACCTACTATCATTAACTATCCGATTGCATTTCGAGATGCAATTTCCCTTCCATCACAATAACATTAATCAATTCTGGTACTATGCTATCATGTTAGGTGGTTGGCCTGATTGCGGCAGTGGAGCTCCATGACTGTTTAATTCCACTTTCTGGATCATGCTATGTCCTTATTTCTTTGGCCATGCTTTCTGTTAATTCGGTTCAATGGTCTGACTATCATCAGATTGACAGAGTTGACCAACTTGCCCTTTGGGTAACAAATAGGGAGTGGAGTATGAAGTGCATGGCTGGATGGATGTGGTAAATCAGACGGACAGAGAGGTGACAAAGTGGTCGAGAATGATCGGGAGTGGGACATGTTCGGACCATTAGATCTCGGGTGAACAGATCGGATGGTTATCAGGTGGAACAGTCTTGCAGATGATAACACCCGGGGGTGGTTTAGATCAGGCGGTTATGGTTTTTTGTCGGAAGGGCATCGGGCAGTAAGTGGTAAATGTCAGAACATGCCATATTCCATTCAATGGACGACACGTAGCGGCGAAGGAGAGAGAGAAACCACCCTCATCGAGTGGGTACTTTTCGTGCTAGTTGTCTGTGCGATATGAGTGAGAGCCATTAGATCTGGTGGGGGTGATCTAATGGCGGGGAAAGATCGGGGACATTTCAGTGATCGGGTGAAATGTGAGTTGTCGAATCGGTGGGGAAAGATCAACGGCGGAGGGCACAGAGGTACGGGGTGTCCTAGAGAAATGTGAGGATGGTGCGCATGGCAGAAAGGTGAGGTATTGCGGGGGTTTTGGGTTAATTTGATTAAGGATAAGGAGAAAGAGGGTTTCGTCGGGATGTGAGGGTTAGGTTAGGAAACAAGCAGAGCAAAATGTGAGTAGAGTAAGTGAGAAAGTGGGGTAATGGTCTACATGGGACCCTCTTTAAGGATAGTAAAGCAGACTGGGTCCTTCCTTCAACCTTCAAAAACAGCAGCACTACATCTCAGGCCTAACAATCCAACCTCAATTGAACCTTCAAACAGGCCCAATCGCTTCTCCTTTCACTTGCATTCGCATGTTGCCTTACTCGGCCTTGATATGGCATGAGAGAACCCTCCATGCAGTCAAAGAGGCACCCAAACTAGCCCTAATCCATCATGCTATTTTTTCCTCTTCCCCTGTGGCAAAATAGAGGTATCTCCATCTTCACTGAGTTGTTGTCCCTCCTTCTTAATGTTTCCTTAATGTTTCTCTCTTTGGATGTGTAATAGCCTCACATATCACCCTATATTTATATCCAAAAGAGGGGCTTGTTAGGATACTCCGACACATAGGAAATAGTTAAGTATAACTTGCTCTAGTATAGAGTTAGGTAAAGTGTGTTTCTTTACTATGTACATTTGTAACTTACAATCTGACGGTCACGATATGTAGTGATCCGACGGTTCATTCTCTCCTCGATATTACCGACACTTGATCCATGGCTTAG
>APFE030635113.1:50014-116887 GCA_000404065.3 Pinus taeda
GACACCTTTGCAGAAGCTTCAGGCCATCTAGATTGGGACGCAGCTATGAATGAAGAATATCGTTCATTATTGGCAAACGATACATGGGATCTTGTTCCTCTACCAAAGGGATGAAAACTTGTTAGATGCAGATGGGTTTATAGAACCAAGTATGGACCAGATGGGAAAGTTGATAAACATAAATCTTGTCATGTTGTTAATGGTTTTTCACAAGTTGAAGGCATTGACTATACTGAAACCTTCTCCCCTGTTGCCAAAATGAACTTTGTCTGCCTTGTTCTTTCCCTTGCTCCCTCTTTCAAATGGGAATTCTATCAGATGGATGTTAAATCCGCCTTCTTGCATGGGGACTTGCATGAAGAAATCTATATGGAACAACCTATTGGCTTTATACAAACAGACTCTAGTCTTGTATGTTGGCTTAAGAAATTCCTTTATTGTCTGCTCCTTGGGCTTGGTATGCCAAAATGGATAGCTTTCTTTTAGAATCTGGATTTTCTAGGTGTCATTCTGACAATACTATCTACACCAAGAAAGTGGGCATGTCTCTTATCATTCTTGTTATTTATGTTGATGATCTTATCCTCACTGGTAGTGATCCCAACCTTATCAACCATGTGAAGTCCAGCCTTAAAAAGAAATTTGAAATGACAGACTTAGGACACTTACACTATTTTCTCGGTCTTCAAGTCTTGCCATCCAAGGAGGGTATTTCCCTTTCCCAGTCCAAGTATGCTTGTGATATTCTTCGTCATTTTCACATGGAAGATTGTAAGCCAGCTCCTTCTCCCTTTCAGTCTGGAGTCAAACTTTCAGTCTCTTGTACTTCTCCTGAAGTTGATGCTACCTTATACCGTCAACTTGTAGGAAAACTCTTGTATTTAACCTAGACTCGTCCTGACCTTTCCTTTGCTGTTGGCCTTGTTGCTCGTTTTTTGCAAAACCCCCGTGAAATTCATTGGAAAGCAGCTAAAAGAATTCTTCGTTATGTTCGAGGTACAATACAGTTTGGGATACATTACAGTGCCAAAGCAACTCCTCTATTAGTTGGTTTCACTGATTCTGATTGGGCTGGTGACCCTGATGATCGGAAGTCTACTGCCGGTTATGTCTTCACTCTTGGTTCAAGACCTATTACATGGGCTTGTAAAAAACAGGCTGCCATTTCTCTTTCGTCAGCAGAAGCAGAGTATCGTGGTGCCATAGAAGCTAGTAAGGAAGCCTTGTGGCTTCATCAGATCCTATTAGAGTTTGGCTTTCAGCAGCAGCATCCGACTACACTTTGGTGTGATAATCAAATTGCCATTCAACTATGCAAAGATCCAGTCCAACATCAGCGTAGCAAACACATTGAACTACACATGCACTTCATCAGAAAGCTCATTCATGACCATGTTCTTGAAGTGCAATATTATTCAACAGATGATCAAGTTGTAGACATCTTTACAAAGGCCCTCACAGAGGCAAAGTTTACTAAACTTCGATTTATGGTTGGAGTTCATGAAGTTGTCACTAAGGGGGGATAGATTCTAGTGCCTCCATCCTTCTACTATTGTGTCATATTTGTAAATCCTTCAATCCTATCCCAAGTTGTTCTTAAGGGGGGATGTTAGGATATTCCGACACATAGGAAATAGTTAAGCATAACTTGGTCTAGTATAGAGTTAGGTAAAGTGTGCTTCTTTAATATGTACATTTGTAACTTACAATCTGATGGTCACGATATGTAGTGATCTGACAGTTCATTCTCTCCTCGGTATTAACGACACTTGATCCGTGGCTTAACACCCGATTGGTCAATGATCTCTATTTAAAGAGCATGGAGGGTCATTTGTAGGTTAACTGTTCACTAGAGAAGCTTATGTAAATTTTCATTCTTTTATTAATAAATTTCCTGAAGTGGTCGCATTGGCTCAGGCCGTGGACTGTTTCCCTCTTTGAGGGTTTTAACCACGTCAAAAATATTGGTGTATTGATCTGTGATCTGTTTGTGAGCGGTGTCCTTTGGTGTTCTGTCTGAGGAACTTACCTTGTAAATTCCTACAGGGCTCCTTCCAACATTGCTCTAGGGATGTCCAACTATCAAGGAGGCTTACTAAACTTAAGCCAACCTTAACTCATATGGTACCAACCTAAGCTACATAAAACATGGAAATAGGTATGAGTTTCTGAAATGGGCACGGGTACGAAACGTGACCTCCCGAAATTTTGGAAATGGGGAAATAAAAATATATAGATATATATATATATATATAGATATTATAAATTAGGACATTTAAGAAATGTTATGTGCAATCATAAAGCATACATGACACATTATAATTTATTACATTTAAACATTATGATTAAATTTACATCACATTTCCTCATGAATGATCACATAATGAAAATAAAAATATCGAAATATCCAAAAGCAACCTTTATTATATATCCAAATCTCAAAATCAACCTTTATTATATATATGAGGCTCAAGTACAATAAAGACTATAAGGTTGCAAGAACTATAGAGACAAGATACTAATCCCAATCATCATAATCCTCATTAAAAAAATAAGCAAAACCATGGTCAATAGTGGATGGTGGTGTTGAAGAAGATGATGGACCAATTCCACTTCCAGGTTGGAGCTCAATATTCAGGGCACCAAGAGAGAGATCCAAATCAGGGATTTCTGCATCTACATCCCATTCTTCAGAAGCCCCACTAGCCACTAGAATCCACTTTAGTCACCCAATAAAAAAATAGAAACCAAAATAATAATAAAAACATAATAAAAAGTCAAGTTGCATGAGGAAACTCTGAAGTACAGTCTGGAAACTCATTTTTGGCTGTACTGGCCATGTTTCCTCCTTGAGAAATGGGCCAGTATGGCTGAAAACGAGTTTCTCGGGTGTACAGTACGAGTTTCTTGGTTTCTGTTTTGTTTTTGTATAGAAACGGACCCTAGACCCACGTTTCTTGCAACTTAGGTGCCAACCCAACATTAGAGTTCAAAAATTCATAACTCCTCAATGACAACTCAGAATCAAATGATTCTCGTTTTGTTAGAATCATTTCACCGAGAGCTATCATCCTCATCCATCATATGTTGAAGAATCATCATAGTTTTGACCCAAATATCTATCAGTGCAAAACCCTAGGCTTGGGTTCTAAGCCCACAAGTATACTTTTGGCTCTTTGACATCCAACCTTCAAACTCAAGGGCTTGGAGTACCTCCCATGCTACACAAAAATTGGCAACTAGGGCAAAATTCCATGTGGGTCATCTTAATTATGGAAACTGATATTTTTCTTAGATTCCTCTTGTCAATAGGTGTAGGATTGATCTAAAGATCATCTGATTCTGACATATATTCATGGAGATATGAATTTATTTGTGTTATGGGACAATTTGTCAAGGTCAACCAACAACCAAATTTCCCGCACTAATCCTCCACGTTTTAGTATAAATAGAAGAGGATTTTAATTCCTTTGACACACACTCACTCTTGTGATCTCTCTTCATTCTATTTTGGGTTTGATGAAGATGAGATCTAAAGGGAGTGCCCTAGGTCATTTCCCTAATAGGAGATGCCCTAGAAATTGTGATGAAGAAGGCTCTACACAGTCATTGAAGGAGGTTAAACGCAGGTCCTATCTGCTGGCCTTATTTCACTCATACATTGGAAAGAGCACAACCGTAATGCTACCCTATCAAATTGTTCTAAGTGGTATTTTAAGAGGGTTTTTATGTGCCCTAACTACTCTGAGTACAAGCCCTAGCCACAGTCCTATTGGGACGACTATAGGCATAGTCCTAAAAGAATCATGGTTGCAGATCAAAGGCCTAAGTGTTATGGGATGACCCGAAGCTTAACGTAGTCATCAAAAGGGCCTAACATAGTCATGAAGGAGGACAACCCTAACATAGATTAAGGACCCTTCATGATGTCCTACAAGAGTCCTCTATACCCAACAAGGAGAAGCATATGTATGTTGTCAATGGATGCTCCAAAAAGGACACGGTCATAATGTGAGGATATGCCATAGTCAACGATATATATACTACCCTAACTCACAGCAAAGGAATATTGGAAGCAATAGTAAAGACTATTGTTCTAAGACATGACTTAGGCATGTTTGGGAGTAGTTGTCTCTATATTAAGGGCTGAGGGCAAAGCTTTTTACATGGACCTGTTGAACGAATCTGCAACTATAGCCTAGTTTCTTTGCTAGGTTGTAAGCCATAACAAGTAGCTAAGGCTGGTAGTATAAATACTTATAGCATATATGCAGTATATTGGGTGATATAATGAAATGAAGCACAGTAATAATGGTGCAGCTTAATGATGTGATATGTGATAGCATGATGGCACATCATGCTGCAACCTTGTAGTGATGGCACACCATGGTGCAACACGATGGTGATGGGCATGGATGTATAGCAACAACACAATGCATTGCAGCAGCTTGTTGATGATGGGTACAACATGATGATGAGGTACTACTCAGTGATGGGAGTAGCATAGTGATGAGAGAAACTTAGTGATTGGGTGTAGCACAGTGTTAGGTGTAGCATGATGATGAGGTGTAGCACAGTGATGGGTGCAGCATGATGATGGAGTCACCTTGGAGGATTAGTTGAAGCAGCATGCCTTCACTTGATTTCAAATCAACTATCTTATTATATTATCTTCATGATGAAGATCTATGCTCTTATCTTGTCAAGTCAAAGTGTTGACTTCTGATGTATATGTACTATCTCTCTATCTTCTAAACTATTGAAGAACATAAGAAGAATTGGTCAAGGGTTTCCCCACATTGGGATTTGTCCCTGGCTAGCACCACATCTTGTGTCCTCTTGTCTTGGCTTGTTTTCTACAATTTATATTTATTTTCTATCTTCATTTTACTATCATGCTAAATGTGATTGCTAATCTGGAATTGATATTGAGCTAATATGGAAAACTGAAGTAAATTTTCTCTCAGCATAGAACATACCTAAAATTAACAAAAAATTCATAACTCCTCAATGACAATTCAGAATCAGATTATTCTCATTGTGTCAGAATCATCTCGTTGAGAGCTATCATCCTAATCCATCACATGTCAATGAATCATCACAGTTTTGGCCCAAATATCTATGGGTGCAAAACCCCAGGCTTGGGTTCTAAGCCCACAAATATACTTGTGGCATTTTGACCTCCAACCCTCAAACACTAGGGCTTGGAGTACCTCCCAAGCTACACAAAAATCAACACTCCTTAGCAGGGGAGGTTCTTCCAAGACTAGGAAGTAACCATCATCATCCGACGACACTAGCCCATCTAGCATCCATTATTGTACCTTGTAAAATGAATTCAATCCCGTTAGTGCCTCTGCCTCATCACATCCGAACCTGAAGATCCCAAACCTCCATAGGGGCTGCTCCCTCTGAGGCTAGACTCCCTCTGACCCTACATGATCTCCACTAGCTCAATCCTGCAAGCACTCATCCTCCTAGATCAAATACCACTCATGCAAATCCCACCAATCTCGGACATGCAACATCATAATCCAATGAAGACTCTAGCCTACCAACCTGTAGTCCATCACATGAAGCCATCTCAATCAACCTGATCTTGTCCATGCGAAAGAAATCCTTGACCTATCCCAACCATCCATGACAAGACATAGGATGTCCATGATCTACAAACCGCCACACAACACACTGAATTGCACCAAGTTCACCATTGATCCACTAAAACTCCTAGCCCATCTCATCATGTAGTCGATCGAGACCAAATCTCCATGTATTCAACTGAACTCTCTGCTCCATGATCCAGTCACCCACAACTCCCTCTGAGTTGCTTCACTGTGCACACTCTAATTCACCATCCCTCAAAGTATCTCAGATATGCTTTGATACCATGTTCAATTTCCATGATATTGGGTCTAGGATAGAGTCTTAAAATGTCTAACACTACCAAACCAAGAATCTCAATGATACTACTTTGCACAATGTAATATAAACAACAATAAATCACAAATGCACAAAATATGGAATTTTTTTTACAATTTTGTACAATAACCCAACTTCATTATATTAAACAACATATAATACACCAGTCTAGGGCTCCCATACCAGGGTTAATGACCCTCATACATCCACTAGTACAAGATACAAAACTAGGACTTGGTGTCAGTCAATCGACAACTAATCTGTCTTGAACAATATACTCTAACCATCTGGTTGTCGCATGTTGTCTTAGCTCATCTCAATCATACCCTGTACCTTCTCGGTCCTTCAGCTCCCGATATGCATCTCCTACCTTTATAAATTCTCCAACTCCATGACCACTAAATCTTGGCTATCCAATATATTCACTAGTTGTGCCTTCATCCATTAAGGCCACAACACATCAAGACTCCCATCGAGCTGTTCATAGCTCCAGTTGTGAAAACTCTCAATCTACCCACTACTGCTCGTCAACTACTCAGGGAATTCAACCCACTATGGTCTTCTTGTGCTGCACCGATGAAGACCAACATATGGCATAGAGAGCTGCCACCTATCACTGCAAGATGTCCATCTCCCACAATGAACATGGGCTAGGAGGATTTCCATTCATATGTTGTAGAATTCCTTCTCCACACACAAATATTGATCTCCACAAATTGATCTTGGTTGATCAGACCATTGAGCTCAATAACTGCCTCTCTTACAACCACCTTTGTCCATCAAGGTGTTTCTCAACGGGCTCCAACTTGGACACTATCACGCTGTCCTCCAGCACACCATAAGTGCCCAATCATGTCTCTGACCCTGCCCTCCAATATCCATGAGAGACCAAGTCCACATTGTAGCATATGCACTTTGTTAAGGCATCCCCACACTTGGAAGACCCTTACACATGGCTACTCATAGACTCCAACATTCTTCCCTTTGCTCTGCAATAGAGGAGCTATTGCACAAATTTGGGCATTAACAACTTGTCCTCTCCTAGGACACCATCAACCGTGCGATCTGTTATTATTTGGAGTTCCTTCATGCCTGAGACAACTCCAACAAATGGCTCCCATGGGCTACAAACTAGCTAATCCAATACTGGTCACAAACTGTGACCCAACACATGGTAAAACTGGAGAAATAATATACCATTCACCTGTTGTTCATGGACTGAAGTCCGGTCACTGGTTAGGTCATACTTGTAGCCCATAATAACCTACCATCTAAGATCAAAACCTCCACCAAATATTGTGGCCTTCTCAAATCTACAAGCCTCTGCCACTTGTTGTCTTGATAGGCACCTAGAGCACCCTCATTTGGTTTGTTTAGCCCTCCAAATAGCCACCATAGGTCTACGACCTAATCTCCACAAGTCTACGACCTAGTGTTTGTTAGAGAATCTAGGTCAAAGTAGTGTTGTGGTGATTCTCCGAGACTTGATACCAATTTGTGAAGTCCTTTTACTTTTTCTTTGTTAACTTATACTTCTTCTTGTTCTTATTAGTGCATATGTGTGTGCTTCATCAAACTGCTACCCAAACAAAATAACAAGAACACAAAATTTGGCTCTTTGCTAGGGACAAACCCTCTCCACTGTTGAGAGGGAAACCCTTTGTAATTTTTCTCTTATTGAAGCTTCTTATTTGAACAACTGTCAAACCCTAGACCCTTGACATGGATATCCTCCAAGCATGAGTCAAATCCTTCCTCTTTATTTACTGTCACTTCTGGCACATCTTCTGACACTTCTTCTGGCACTTTTTCTTCCAGCACTTTATCTTCCAACTTAGAAAACCCTAGAATATTAGGGATTCTCTTCTTCTATATAAAGAGATCCTTCTTTGTTGTCCTCAACAGACCTTGTAGACCCAACTTCTTGTCCAAATTAGGTCTCTTATGCTGCTAAATTGTTGTACTATTATCCCTAGTTAGGGCAAATGCATGTTGCAACAACCCTTCATAAACCCATAAAACACCCTTCAAATAATTGCGGCTTAGTCAAGGTAAGGTATTGCTTCTATGTGCTGCCATTATGGGCATATAATAGCCTCTCAAGCCTCCACGCAGCCTTTTTTTGGTGTGTCTAGGCCTATGGCCTACCATAGGTCTCTGTAGCACCCTAACAACCCTCCAAACCAGTCATACCTCACCACTTTTCTTCCCTCAAATAGTCTGCAAATAGCCCCTAAAGCTTCGACCCTCTAACAAGGGAACTTGGCTCTCCTTCTAGCTCTTGAATTCCTAAACTAAGCCCGAATTAGCCTTCTCCTCCTTTGTTGTTTGGTCCCCTTGCTATGCTGCCCTTTCAAACCCTTTATCTCCTCTTTTCTTTGTCCTTGTAACCCTTTCATATATGCGGATTTGAGCTAAGATGGTATTTGCAAATAAGGAGTAGACAACCTCTATTTATAGAGGTTTGTCCCTCATCCTTCAAGCCAACATGATTGTCCCTAAAGCTGACTTGACAGTTCAACTTTTAAATTCATTTTTCTTCATTATTTGCTTCTTGTAGTCTTTGTTGATGCTAGGAGGGGATTTGGCTTACCTTGGAGGTGTTCCCATGGCCTTGTATGACAACATAAATGATATAACATGCCCTCAAAGGGTCTCATCATAATTACATTTTGACTTTGAATCCCTAGAAGAACTTTAAAGTGTGCTTGACCTACTTTTAATGAGCAAGAAACTCGTTGAAAAATAATGTCAAAATAAATTCTCTTTTCTTGAATAAGTACAAATATCAAAATTACATATATGAAGACCAAACCTAGTTACATCTTCTCCAATCATCTCTATAGGTCTGTGATCTCCATGGTTTGTTCTAGCATGATAACCCACGTCAACTAGCCTAGAACAACTTCCCTTGAGTGTGGTTGTCCCTCCTTGAGAGGCCAAGGTAGTTTCCTACTATCCTAGCCTCCAAACAATCCTTAGTCTTCCTTCAAGTATTACACCTGCCCTAGATCTCCACCTACAAGTATGCAGCAACCTAGATTTGGGAATGTCCAACCTCAATCAAACCTTCAAACAGGCCCAATCCATTCTCCTTTCACATGGGTTCACACCTTGCCTTACCTGGCCTTGCTATGGCATGATATAAACCTCCACGTAGTCAAAGAGGCACCCAAACCAGCCCCAAGCCCTCACGTTGTTATGTCCTCTTTTCCTGTGGCAAAACAGAGGTATCTCCCTCTTCACCAATTTTTTTTCCCTCCTTCTTAATGCTACCTTAATGTTGCTCTCTTTGGATGTGTAATAACCTGACATATCACCCTCTATTTATATCCAAAAGAGGGGCTCCTTCCAACTTCACTCTAAGGTTATTCAGCTATCAAGGAGGATTTCTAAACTTAAGCCAACCTTAACTCATATGGTTCCAACCCAACATTAGACTTCCAAAATTCATAGCACCTCAATGACAACCTAGAATAATATCATTCTCATTGCGTTAGAATAATCTCAATAAGAGCTATATCCTCATCCATCACATGTCGAAGAATCGTCGCGGTTTTTGCCCAAACATCTATGGGTGAAAAACACCAGGCTTGGGTTCTAAGCCCACAAGTCTACTTGTGGTGCTTTGACCTCCAACCCTCAAACACTAGGGCTTGGAGTACCTCCCAAGCTACAAAAAAATCAACAAGAAAGTGCACCCTCTAGAAGCTAAAAGAGATCTCATGCATGAAAAGTGGGACAAACAATCAAATCTCTACTTCTAGAAACATCTAGAGGTACTTGATGAGAAAAAAAGTGGAGCCTAGTAATGTTCATATGTGTGATTAAGACATACTAGCTCAATAATACATCATACAAGTCCCATGTTTGAAAAATAGGCTAAAGAAGGGGGACACCCCTCACATGTGCTAGATAAACCAAAATATAATGTTGTAAAGTAATCCATGTGGTTCTAGTGTACATGATGTTTATGTACACCTATTGTGATGATATGGTGTCCATGTCATCATCTCATACTCTGTATCTATTGTATCATTTACTGTTGACATTACTCGATGAAAGTGAAGGGAAATTATGAATGTGGCATAGGTGCCTAAAATGTGAAAGGAAAGATGGAGTTCTAGAAGAAACCCGATGGGTAGTGATGTCTGGATGTTGCTTGGGGTTTATCCTTTTGAAAATTCCTAGAGCTTAGTTTCTCTAATCATGTTGCAGCAAGTAGATTTGTGTGGCCATTCATTACACCGAGACTAACTTCACTTTAATAGGTATGCAACTGAATTTGACTGCTTTATATTTTGCAAGCAGTTTTCATGTTATTTTTTTTCTTTTGGCCTTGTGATATCTTACATAATTTACGTAGCTCTTGATTTTTCCAGAGTACACATAATTATGTATCATGGTCCATTGCTCAAGATCAAGACACCAAGGCATTCATATGTGGATTTTAGATACATATTATACTGTTCATTATGCCAAGTATACCGTGAAAAATTGAAATATGAGAATGCTAAGTCAAATCTTCAAAATTCTATACCAACGTGTAAATTACAACTCTCACCGGTTAGATCATTGTCCGCTTTCAAATTGATTTTCCACTTGTCAATGGTGTAATGTTAGCATATAAACTCAGATCAGAGAGAAAGTGGTAATGTTGGGAATTCATTTCGAGGCATGAAAACTCAGTAGATGTTTGAACTTTGAATTGCTTGAGTTTATTTATGCTTAGGGTTAGATGCAAAACTATGTGCAAGGAAACCAAATCAAAACCTCATTTATGCTAAATTCAAATGATAAACCTTGAGAAAAACTATTAGCATGACAGGACCTAAGTTAAAAAAATTGAGCAAATGCAATAAATCCTTAGATAAAAGAAATGGAATGCAAGCCAATTTGGAATGAGCCCCTTTTAAATGGACGGTCTCTAGAGTATATCATACAAACAACAAATCAATCTAGAGATTATGTTATCTCATATGGTTGATCTGCAGAACAAAATTTGATTGTAGCAAAAGATGAAGAAATTAGCTCATTGAAACAGGAAAAAGGAAACTTAGTTCTAAAGGTAAAGGTCTACAAGTCCTAGGCTACATGTTAGTAGAAGTTAAAGGAAAATCTCAAAGAGATGATTGGAAAAGAAAAGAAAAGGCCCTAAATTCCTCCATTGGGCTTGGAGTCTTATCTTCACCCTCAAGAAAAATCCCTTTTGCCTTGTATTTCTGAAGTTTCTACACATTCCCTGGTGAATTCTTGGAAAACATCACTCTAGGAAGCTGGACTGTATAGAAAATAAAGACAGGAAAGACAACTATTAGATCTAGCCTATGTGATATAACTAAAAAAAATTAAAATTTCTAAGCTCAAATATGAAGTAAAGAATTAAAATTATGAAAATAGTCAACCCTGATACTCAAAATTTAACTTAAACATTTTCACAATGGAATAACATAAGAACCATATCTTACTTGCATTTGTTGATGTTGCACTGACTTCTTCCTTCATTGTAATGTGCATGCCCAAAATCCTTTCTATTTACAACTTGGGACTAAATGATTAAGAGACAGGAAAAATTTCATGCCAATAGTGAGCAAATGAGAGTTTTATTCCATTTCCAACCATGTACAAATGAGAGGGGTGCCATCCTATTATAGGAAGAGAGGCCTCCTAAGCCATCATTACAAAACCATGTGCCATCATGAAATGATGTGCTCAATACAAGTGGTAAATAACTCACTCCCAACTAACTTCCTCACATATGTGGACCTCTCTTATATGCTAGGTGGTGCACTCCAACCCTTTCCCACACGTGAAGGTAAAAATAGTCAAACAAAAAAGTGCCTTACTCCTTTTGGCCAACAAACCCTGTCCTTTCCCACATGTGAGGGTCAAGAAAGGGTCAAAGCATTAGTGCCTCCACTAACTAGCTCATAACTAGCTCATATATGTGTACAAATAGTCTCCCACATTGGAGAGAGAGAAGAGAGAAACTGTACCCTCTCTAGAAGCTCAAATAGATCTCATGCATGAAAAGTGGGTTAGACAATCAAAACTCCCCTTCTAGAAACATCTAGAGGCACATGATGAGAGATAAAGTGGAGCCTAGTAATGTTCACATGTTTGATTGAGACATAGTAGCTCAATAATACATCATACAAGTCCCATGTTTGAAAAATGGGCTCACATGCGCTAGAGAAACCAAAATATAATGTCGTAAAGTACTCCCTATGATTCCATTGTACATGATGTTGATGCACACCTGTTGTAATGATATGGTGTCCATATCATCATCCAAGTAGGTTGTCACAGATCCTAAAGTAGGTACATCCATCCCAATGCATAGTGCTCAGGTTCCAATGCGTGGTGCCCAACCTATAATGAAGGATCATTCCAAAGATCCCTTAGGCACATAATATAGGTAACCTCCCTTAACATTCATAACATACATTAATTTTACAAGTTTACCTAAGTTCACCATGGTGGTACAACTATACCCTCACTACATGTGTCATTTTTGTAGGACACAAGGTATTTCCTAAGTTACCTTGCTAGAAATAGGTAAAGGTGATATAATTCTATGGAAGGGGAGAGAAAACCTTTTTAAATGATCCTCAAATTCATAATCATGGTATGCTAGGTCTATAACTAGTCCAAATAACCCTTAAAATCTTCAGTTAATTTTCTGGAAATCTTTGAGAGGGAGTATTTTTCTTTAATTTTATTGCTTTGATGCCTTATTTATTACCTTATTTTACTTATTTATATATCATGCCTTATTTTACAACTTTGAGTCTCAATGCGGCAGTAAATACTTTGACAGTGAAAGGTACTTTTTTATTTCTTGCACATATGTAAATATATTGCATGAATGAAAGAGGTTTGTTCACAGAATGTTGTGTATGCACATTGGAAGATACAAAGTGTTGCTATCAATGTTGGCATATAAAACTTTGGTGAACAAAACTGTAAGGATAGAATTGGAATCAATCCTCTACTAGACTGTGATATTGGCCCCATAAGCAAACAACCCCAACAACTAGTTATTGAACAAAATCTGAACAGAGGACAAGAAGTGTGATCTCAGCTTGTTCATGAATTACGGCGACATTACAATTTAGTTGCACATTCATAAATCCAGCCTTCATAAATCTACTCATTTTTAAGATTTATTAAGCAACAAACTTCCAATTACCAAATCGCATGCATGGGTAGCCTCTCTTACGTGGTCTACCCAATCAGCTAACAAACCATATGATGTAGGACATCAAGATAGGATTACATGGTTGAATATTACTTCCATCTAATCCATGCAAGGTTTCTCCATACCAATGATGTTATTATGACAATAATCATGGAGGTTAGAACCATGTTTAACATTCATCTACTGTTAATACAACTCTGTTCATGAAGAAAGTTGTCATTAAGCATAAAACACTTCTAGGTTATATAGTACCATCATTCTGAAATCCTTTGCTAACTAGCCACAACAAATATTGATTTGAATCACAAGGTGTTTCAACCTTATATTTCCTTTAAGGATCAAGAGTTCTTGATTTATAGTCAATCTTGAATAAGGGTGCTTATGTTGTAGACTTACACAATCTTTAGTACCCACGATGTCTGAACATGCTGCTACCACTACTTTTGCATGCTACTTTTTTTTTAGGCAAATGTGCTCCTCCATAAACCCTACAAATTTTGGAGAGATCCTTACCTAGATTGTAACGGTCATGATGGATTTTGAATGTTGTTCAATATCTTAGTTTTTTTTTCCTTTTATAGCATGAATGTCCTATGATGAGAATGAATGTGATACCTTTAATCTTGAAATAGATCTGTGACTTGGATGTCATAATTCAAACTTGTACCCGACCTTACACTATCTGAACTGTTACAATAAAGTCATTCTACTGTCCAATGAAGAAATTGATAATGATGAAGCTACACACTAACTTCGACTGATGACAATTCCTTCAACTGAGAAAAAATAGAAATCAAGCTAAGCTGATGTACCTCTAATGTCCTAATGATGTATGCTTTTTGCTTTGTCACAATGCAAATTCAAAGTTCTGGAGATGTTACTTCTCACTATTCATGTCCTTGCAGAGCTACAATTTGAGATGGTCTTACTAGGAACTGAGCCTTGATCAATATCGCCATTGAAAAACTCTTGGACTAGAGGAGACTACTCATTCTACGTCAGATGTATAGTGAAATCTACATGTATGAAATTAAGTGATAAGCACAAGTTAATGTGCATCTTTGACCCATCCAAGCTAATTTGATTTGGGATGAGTTGAGGTTGGTAACTCGAGTTCCTTTTCCAATTGAAGCAAGAGAAGGTTATTTTGGTTTCCATTATCAATTACCATATATGCTAATTTGTGATTGATTTGACAGTTCTATGTACAAAGAGCTTCCTTGTTGCTGGCAAGGCTATCTTTGGGCATTAGCATCAAGTTTGGATCCATGTAGCTGGGATTATTGACATCAACCTCTAAGTCTCCAACCTCTTAGTAATGCTTAGAAATGAAGTATTTTTCCTTTTGGAGCTCTTTGGCCTAAATGTTTGACATTCCTCATTGGAATGGGCAAGCTTCCTATGGTAGGTGCCATATTTCTTCTTCCCACAGTGCGTAGAGGATATGGAATTGGTTTCTCCCTTGTTCTACCCAATATTATTGGGCTGAGTAATTAGTAGGAATAAAATGAGTACGAAATTCCCTTCAGATAAAAGAATTGAATGGTCTTATGTAACTTGGCTTTGATATTGGAACCAATTTGCAATTTTGCATAAAATGCTTTGAGGAGGAAATAGAAGAAACTCTAACATATTTCTAATACTAGGGAAGAAACCACAAAATAATTTGGTGTAGAGGTTATATATTGGGCCCTTTGATACTCTACCTTGAGTTGGGATAGAGATCCATATCTGGCTCTCCATTCCTTTCCTATAAAGATCTGGTCTCCTTGGGTCATTCTGGTCGAAGGAAATATTAAGACTTTGAGGCCAATTTTTTTCTTCGTTTTGCCATTATCTCCATTTATTGACTCCCTACTTTATATTTTCCCTTTAATTCTCCCTCCCAAGGCATAGAATAATGAATCAATCAAGGTGAACATCTAATGACAGTACATTCTAATCACCTAATTTTCTCCCTTACAATGTCTTAGATCTAAGCTAGCATTTTACGCTAAGCATTTTTTGCAACTTAAAAGTCAATTGTTTGTCCAACTACATATGAAGGCACTAATCCCATGGACTCAAGATTCCCATCATCGACTAAGATCATGCTAAAACCATTTACGTGTCAAGATATTCACCATTAGATTCCCTAAGAGGACAAGATTTGCTGACATTCCTCCTTCTAGGAGGTGGAGACTAAAGAGCACTTCATGTTTCAAGTGCCCCATCTAATACAAGATACTAGGGAGATTACACTACTTCTATAGAGACTCTAGCAAGTCCCTTGTGACCTTTTTTTTAAAACACAAAACATAGATGCTTACCCCAATAATGAAAGTTATAGTTACTAATAGACAATGTGCCCTACAAGGACCTTCAAAGTCTACTTGGTTGACAACTCCACCTCTCAAACATCAAAGGAATGAAGAGACTGGATACCGGGTGTCACTAGCATGAACAATGACAAATTATTGAAACAGAGGCCATCAACATGAGATATCATGAAACCACTTCATCCCATTACTCTTGACATATGGCATAAAGGGACTACCACTCACCCTTGTTCTTAGCATAGAGGTCATGGACAGATTCTTGCTACAACCTCCTTTAGGGATTTAGGAGGCTTGGATAACACCATAGCATGCTTGAAGCTTGAAGTGTGGTAGTTACTCTTGTAAAAAAATTTCATGACAGTCTTGATGTGGATGAGAACTGTAGCTCATCTAAGTTTGAGTCATCACTTTCTTCAAAGTGTCACTACCCAAGGAAATTTGCGGATGACATGACAATAGTTATATATGACAACCATAGGCGAATGTGAAATACAGTAGTTGTGAATTATTTTTATGCTCATGGTACAATTAAAAGTCTTTTGACTACTTTTGAAGCAACATGTCATTCTCTATGGACAATACCATTTATGTCACAACAAGGAATGGAAATAGAAAATGACAAGCTAGAGCATGTACCTTGGTTGTTAGAGGCATTACAAAGCTATTGCAAGCTTTTGGAGTAACTTCTGAATTATTATTCGCTGTTAACTGTGCCCTCTACATCATAGTTAGTGCAACCATTTGTTGGAGCCTCTCTCACTATTCCAAGGGATCTAAAGGTTTTTTTCTGCACTTTACAAGATCAAGTTTTCAATGTTGTTCTACCTATCTGGAGCAATCCAATGTTTTGTCGTTGTAGTCCATATTTGATTACCTTTGTTGTTTCCATTATTACCCATGTATACACTGCCATAGGTGATGTTAAAGGAAGCATAAATATTATTCCTAGAAGCGCAGGTCAATGATTTAGACGTCATCCACCTAATGAGGCTTCCATTTATATGAACGTCGAAATGGGATTTCCAAGGTCCAGGGAAGAGGAAGAAATTGATTTTCTTTGGAAAATGTTCATTGTACAAACTTGACTACGGTTAGTGCCAGTGGTGTCATGGAAGTAGGCACAGAAGGTGCTACTAAGATTGTAGTGGGAAACTTACAGTCTCTGTTTCCATTCCCATTGGTGGCATGCCTAGAAAAACGCTAGGCATGCCCCATATTTCATCTTCTAATTTGCAACAAATCAGTAGCAGTACACTGTAGAAACTTTCATTATCACTAGCATGCAACAGGCAAAATGGGAAGGTGTTTTGTTTGAAAATAATGGTGATGTTGAAGGATCATCTGATTATGGAAATAATCCATCTAAGCATCTTTTTTCTCATAATAGAAGCAATTTCTTGTACCCCAAAATTTTAAGTGCCACCTTCACTCCTTTTAGTTACAACACAACCAAATTCTAATTCTATGGACCACTATAGTTATTAGTAAAACTTCAAGTGTCATTTACTTATTTAATGATGACTAGAGCTATTGTAAAATAGTTGTTGTTGATTACTTTTGTAGCTAATGCTAGAAAGCCCCCAAAGATTTTATGTAATTATACATTTTTTGTGACTGCTTGCTAGAAAATCCTATTTCTTAGATTAAGAAAGTGGATAGAGATGTTGGAATTCCAAATTGCTAACAAGTTCTATATGAGTTATCTACCAAAATTCTATATTCAAGTTTAATAGTTATTGGGAAAGTGTTGTTACAAACACATTGTCACTAGGAAATTGAATCATTTCAGTTTTTGTGGATTAATCAAATGAGGCACCTCAACTTTGATGTTGATGTTGGGAACATGAGTGGATGTAGCACAAATAGGCTATTAAGAAAGCTTATCACTAGCCAATAGTGCCTGGTGTTGTATGTGCAATCCAAAAGGACTTAGAAACAACAAAGACCACTAAGTTGTTGAAGGTATTTTAACTGGAATGATGATTTAAAGTTCTATAAGTTGAAAACATATTTTCCCTACATATTGAGACTCTGAGTAGTACTATATATTATATTTAATTAAGAATTAGGGAGCATCATTACAAGAAACACTTAATTAGGAACTCTTGCATATGGAAGGAAATAAGGCTTACTGTGTAAGAATGGGGATTGAATAATTGTACTCAAAGGAAGGAATAGATGAAGGAAAGTCTAGAATTTATATTTTTTTGTGGATACTAAAAAAGGGTCCGCCAAAACCTCCTCACTTACATGGAATAAAATGTCATTAAGCTCACTTTGTTTCACAAGTGATGAAACACTAATTGGTTTAGCTGTAGAGTCATCTTGAAGAGCCCTTGAAATGACGAAAGTCAAGCTAGAGGATGTTGACTTGGTTTTGATGTGTACGTCTACTCCAGAAGATCTTTTTGCTAGTGCTCCCTAAGTATCATATGATATTTATTCGATCTATAGCTGAATAATTATCATTAACTTTGCTATGACACTTTAATGTATTTTTACTCCATATTTTTTTGTTTTCCCATGTTTTTTCTTGGTTCAAATTGTTTGAGTTAATGTTTTCCATAAATGGGAGCTACTTGGACTACAGATATTATTCTATATCGTTAGCATTTTTATGGGAATTTATTAGTTATAGAATTTGTATCATGATGGTATCATATTTTATTGATGTTATAGCATTTAACATGGAGTTTAGATGCATTTCATTGAGTGGCAAACAATTCTTTTTTATCATGTATTTATTGGCTTGGTGAGAAATTGCATTTGTCTAGGCTAATCTCAATTCATAGGTGTTGGATTTTCATATTATACAATTCACAATTTTGGTGATATCAAAATTCCTTGTATTGTTGTGTTTTTTGTTTTGAGATGATGTTTGTAACCAACATTTGGGCTTTGTTGTGACAATTTTTGAGTATAAATTGATATAAGGGTATTCCTTTAAAGTTTAGACTCATTACCTTTGTTGCATTGATTAAAAGAGAAGATTTTGCCTAACCTAAAAATGAACTGTAGTGACATTGAAGTTAAATGTGAAGTTTTGTGTGTATTTATTCGTTAACTTGTTAATGTTAGTTTCTGTTGTAGGGAATCACTTTGATGTTGGGTTGTTTTGTTATAATTACCATTTCAATAGCTAGAAATGTGTCTTGAATTCATGTAAGTGTTTGCTTGGGGTGTGTTGAAAATCCTTGGAAATAGGCACATGGGGGAGTAGGTAAATGTAGATTTGATCAAGCTTATTCTTAAACGAATAGAAAGGGATATGGTGAGAAGTTGGAGGCCAATCAGTTTACTTAACGTTTCGTACAATGTCAAGGTTTGAGAAGGTCTGATCTATCATCATGTTCAAGGTTTGTTCTCAATGTCTGTTCTACCCTTATGTGTTACGATGTTGGTCACTTCACTAACACTGTTATTTAGTCTTACCATAGTCTTCAAGATGCCCCTTTATTCACTGTTGATATGGACATGTGGATGTTGGTTACAAAAATATTGTTATGAATTGCAATGTTCTCATGCCGAGGAGGTCTTAAAAATTATCAAAGTCAATAGTGGTTATGATTTATCCAATTATTAGTTATAATACAAGGATGGCTAAGAGTAACATGTATTAGAATTTTCTTTTTTGGTTTTGGTTATAAACTTGTAGTTTTACTCTTGTCATTCCTGAATGGTTTTGATTATTGACTGTTTTTTTCTTAATTGTCACTCTTTACATATATTACAAAATATTTTTCAACTTGCTATTTTCCTATTATATCTAGATCCTGGATTTAAAAAATTTGGCAAATTTGTGTCTAGATCCCTATATGTATCCTGCTGAACATAGATTGCAATTTATCTTTGCATCATGTCACCATCTGGCCATGCATTCCCAAGCAAATTCCTCCATTTATTATCAATGGTACATTAAGAACTAAAGGTTTTGTTGCTTCTTGGATACAAATATTGAGTCAACACTTTGCCTATTAGGATTGCGTTCTTTGTGGCATAATCACCCTCATGTTTTCGATGGATTGGGATTCTAAAGGTATCCCTAGTAGGATGAGTAGTGGAGTCTTGAGAACTATGGTTTTCACTATCATGTTCATTTCCATTTCTTCCTATTTCTTCTTGCAAATATTTTGCGTCATGTTATAGCTTTCAATAGTAGCTTGCATGTTAGATTATGATTTGGCTGATTTTTTAGATAAATATTGAATTTTCGCTAGTATATTTTCTAGCTGTTGTTTCGACTCTCAGTCTATGTATAACTGATAAAAAATGGACCTAGAATAGACTTCTAAGTCTAAAAATGTTCCTCACAGAGGAAAATGAAAGTCAAAGGATGCTCCTAGAAATAGTCCCATTGCATTGATCTTTTCATTCTAATCTACTCCAATTTGAATGGCCTAAATTGGACTTCAGATGAAGAAGTTATCGCAAAAAGAAGTTTACCCATTGTCCTTTGAAAAGCAGGCAAATTCTTATAAAAACGGGCTGAAGGCCTTATATGGAAAAATCGCATCAGAAGGGTTAAAAGGGCGGACTTAGACCAAAGGCCTTAAGGAGCCCCGATCAACGACCTCCGATATATTGAATCGGAGGTAGGCCTTCATGAGATATCGGAACCCCGGGGCCATTACAAGAGTGATATGCCGATAGCGATATGCGATATGAACCATCGGATCGACGAATAGATCAAAGATCTAGATTTGATCAGCGGATCAGTGATCAGCGATATCGACGATTAGTGATCGGCGATATCAATGATCAGTGATCCCCGATACAAAGGGCAAATGCACGCTGCGATTGCAACTTGCGATAAAGCACAGATCCGATAAGTTTATAGAGTCGATTTCATAATATTTGAAATTTGGTTTATGCATATTTCTTTGTATTTTTATGTATTTGGGTTTTTGACCCTGTGACAATGCGATTGTGATATTTTGACCAAAGGTGGACCCGATAAGGATGATAGATGTGATTCTATATAATTTTAAATCTAGGATTTCAGATTTTCTATGTATTCCTTTGTATTTGGGTTTTTTAGCCATACACCCATGCGATTATGATAAGTGATAGAATGCTAGACCTGATGGGTTTATAGATGTGATTGCATATATTTGAAAACCGGTTAAACACTCCGATGATGTGTTTTTTCCAGTTTTCCTGTGTATTATGTTATGTGTTCGAACACAGGCTTTTTGCAAGATTAAGGCCGAATGGCTAGGTTTTTGATGCCTTCCGGTTCATTTCCATGAGAAACATTTGGGTTCTTCAATGATGGAGGACTGTAACCGATGTGTTACAAAATACATAAAGATATCAATTGACAGGGCTGCTAAAAGCTGCCAAGGGATAACATAGAGAGCATCATTGACAGAGGGTCACTTGGAGGTTGAGCGAACCTAGGAGCTCATGAGAGCCAGAGATAGAGCCAAGAGCCAAAGCCCGAGCAAGAGCTAGAGCCAAAGCCGACAGCCAAAGCTAGAGACAGAGCCAGAGCCAGAGCCAGAGCTGAGAGCGGAACGCAGCAGAGTTGCAGAGCACAGAAGGCCAGAGAGCCAAATATTTGCAGAGTGACACCAAAGGTTGGGAGGACAACGAAAGAGCCACCATAGGTTGGGAGGATAGCGAAAGAGCCACCAGAGGTTGGAGGCTTGATAGAAACATAGCTACCAGAGGTTGGAGGCAGAGCTTCAGAGCCAAAGAGCTCAAAGCAGACTTCTAAGAGCCATGGGCTATAATGAAGTTGCATAACAGCAAAGAGATCATATGATCAAGCTATTGTTGTTGTCCAAAGTGTTCTAAAGATAGAAGAAGGCATTCTAGAGACAGTAAAGAGAATTTTGAGGGAGTTGGTGCAAGCTAGAGATCAAGATAACTCAGAGCGCTGATTGAAGGAGTTTAGTCCAGAGAAGCCTATTTGCAGAGTATGGACAGCCAGGGGTAAGATGGTATTCTGAACCCATAGGTTCATTGTAAACCAATGGAATTGAGTGTGGAACTTGTAAAAGAAATATTACCATAATCCCAGAGAGCCTAGTTGGGTTGACTAGAGCTCACAAAGACATAGCCCAAGAGGTTTGGGTGAACTCCTAATTATATTGTTGTCTTATGGGCTTGGTGATTTGCTGCTTTATTTACTCTTATCTATGTTTTACATCAGCATAAGTAAATATACATAAGCACTTGAACAGTCTAAAACAAACACAAGCATACACATATTTCAAGCGCTTTTAATTCCGCAATTGGTTAATCATAAGTTGGATCTTGGAAATTAATAAGCTTTGGAGTGGGAGAGGTTCTTGTAAGCTTCACAAGAAGCCTTTAGTGCCCCATTTCAGATCAAGTGGTATCAGAGTATTAGGTTGATTAACCCCACCTTCAAGATTAGATCAGGGTGCTTGTTTGACTTGAAAGGTGTTTGGGCAGTCAAGGATTTATTGTCTGATTGGTTGTTTGATTGTTTGTAAACTGAATTTTTTTTGAGTATGCAAGGGTGAAAGGAAAGCTACTATTAGCTAAGTCCGGGAGAGGACAAAAAGGAAGAAGGGATGAAGGCATTCTTCTTATCCCAAAGGACCTCTAGGCAATCCTTAAAGCACAAGAGGTTTGATGCAAAAGGTTGCTTGAATAAGCTCTTTGTTAATCTTATTTGAAGTTCTTTTATTCATTTTCATAATGACAACTTCTACAAGTGAATCCTCAAATTCCTCCTTCATCACAAGATTCTTTGATGAAGGCATGAAGTAAGACTTGTTCATCATGATGGACATGGTGAGGGAAATGTATGAGGATGGAAGGAAGAGCATCACCCTTAGAGAGTAATTGAATTCCATGAAGGAAGAGAAGCAGTTGATTTCTAACAAATTGTAGGAAGAGGAAGGACAACTTCATATTACAAAGATGAACTTGGAAAGGATGCATGAGTTGGAGATACAACTCTTTGTTGCTAAGAAGCCTTAGTCAAGTATAAACTTGAAGAAAAGGTAAATAATTTTAGTTTGTCTTCAATTCCTCTAAGAATTTTTATGTTGGTTCTTTTGAAAAACATTCCAGAGGCATAGGTTGCAAGTTAATTTCCAAGATGGGTTATGAAGGAAAAGACATGTGTAAACATGCACAAGATATTGTTGAGCCAATAATGGTTGAGGAAAGGACTAAGTATTTGGGTCTTGGCTATGGACAATCTTATGGAGAGAGTTCCAAAGCTACCATGAAGACAATTGAAACAGTTCCAGGAAGGAGTTTCATTTCAGGTCTTCTACCTCAAGAGTGTAAAAATTGCATTCATGGAGAATGCAATAGCTTGAAACATTATTTGTAGGATGCAAGTGTACAAAAGAATGCACTTGAACTAGAGAGTTGTGGAAACTCTGACAACCTTGAAGAGATTGATGGTGTTCCAAAGGGAGCCACTTCTTCATTTAATTCACCTCCTCATGAAGCCAATAAAGGTGAAAAATAAAGGTATAAATCTCATTCTAGACAAATTCCTTTTGATTGTGTTAAGCATGATAAATTTCCATATAAGCATTGGAAAAGAATTGCTTGTTCCTTTTGTGGTTTGGATAACCATAATGTTTCTAGATGTTGGAAGAGGACAGCCACATGCAGCAAAATTTTGAAGGAAAACAAGCAAGAATCCAAATGTCCATTGGACAAGGCAAATCATGTTGTCAAGAAGATGCACATGTGTTTCATTTACTGCCATAAGCAAGGACATATTGTTGCAAAGTGTTGGACTCTAAATCCAACAATGCTTCCACGAAACTTGAAGAAGGTGGAAAGAGAGAATGGCAGGAATGTAAAGGAAGTTTCCATGATTGATGTGTTTCAAGATGATTCACATGTTGATGTTGATGTGTAGAAAAAGGTCCTACCTTTTAAATGGATTGGTAAGAAATGGTTAGAGTTCTTATCCAATTAAGATTGCATGTCTATATAATCCATCTATTTGAATTTCTTTGTTAATGGAATGCAAGTTGCAGTATTTTACCAAGAAGGTGAATGGAAAAGCTAAGTAGGAGACTTATTTTATTGCTGCAACATTATATTTCATTTAATCTTCGAAAGTATAGTGCACTTAAGCGAAAGTTGAAGGATGAAATGCATGCATAAGCTTGATATGCATGAACACAGGGATGTTGATGATTTCCTTGTATTTGAACATGTATGTGTAATTAACTTGGAGGGTTGATTTCTTTGACATGCATGCAATGTTGACTTGGAAAAAGTTGATTTGGTCTCGAAGATGGAGATGATGATGAAGTGTTTCATCTTTGAAAAAGAATTCTAAAGTTTCTTTTTCCTATGTGCTTGACTTGAAGGGTCAATTGTTTTAAAGGCATGTTTTGTTGGCTTGTTATCTAGTCAATCTTTTGTATGTAGATGTAAGGACATGGAGGTGTTTGCAAGATGTGAAATCTATTTATTTTGTTGAAGCAGGAGTTTAGGCCATCCAATTGTTGTCTATAATCCTGCTGTTGTTGACAATTGTTGTTGAGAGTATGTGAAACAGGTACAAATGAAAATTTTGTGAAGCAAATATAACTTCACATTGGTTTGAGCCACCTTGGATCAATGATCAAGGTAGAGAAGTTCAGACTACCTTCTGTGACCTTCTCAGCGGGAGTTATACATGAAGTTAAGTAGGAAAACAGTTCTTCCCAGGAGGACCAGCACATCCAGAAAGGAAATGGTCAAAGGCTTTGGCTTAGAGGCCCTATGTAAGGAAAAGGCTGAAAGAAGAGCATGAGGTACTCTCATTTACTATTCAGATCAGTATATCAGTCTTTTAGAGACCAAAAGTTCTTTTTAGAGGGAAGGTTTGATCCAAAATGGATCTATAATAGACTTCTATGTCTAAAAATGTTCCTCACAGAGGAAAATTAAAGTCAAAGGATCCTCCTGGAAATAGTCCCATTGCATATATATTTTCATTCTCAATCTACTGCAATTTGAATGGGCTAAAATGGACTCCAGATCAAGGAGTTATCACAAAAAGAAGTTTGCCCGTTGTCCTTTGAAAAGGAGGAAAATTATTATAAAAATGGGCTTAAGGCCTTATACAGAAAAATTGCATCGGAAGGGCTAAAAGGGCAGACTTAGACCAAAGGCCTTAAGGTCCCTCGATTAGCGATCTATGATATATCACATCGGAGGTAGGCCTTCATGCGATATCGGAACGCTGGGGTTGTTACAAGAGTGATATGCCAATAGCAATATGCGATATTAACCGTCGGATCGAAATTTGATCGGTGGATTAGTGATCAACAATCAACGATTAATGATCCTAGATACAAAGGGGCAATGCACATTGTGATTATGACCTATGATAAAGCATGGACCGGATAAGTTTATAGAGCCGATTTCATAATATTTGAAATCCGGTTTATGCGGATTTATTTGTATTTCTGTGTATTTGGATTTTTGACACTGCGACAATGCGATTGCGATATTACGACCAAAGTTGGACCCAATAAGGATTATAGATGCGATTCTATATAATTTGAAATTTGGGATTTCGAATTTTCTCTTTATTCCTTTGTATTTGGGTTTTTTTTCCATACGCCGATGCGATTGCGATATGCGATAGAATGCCAGACCTAATGTGTTTATATATGTGATTGCATATATTTGAAGTTTGGTTAAACGCTCCAATGATGTGTTTTCACCAATTTTCCTGTGTATTGAGTTATGTGTTTGAACGTAGGCTTTCTGCAAAAGGAAGGCTGAACGGTTGAATTTCTGGTGCCCACCAGTTCATTTTCATGAGAAACAATGAGGTTCTTCAATGATGGAGGACTGTAACTGATGTGTTACAAAATACATAGAGGGCTCAATTGACAGGGCTGCTAAAATTTTCCGAGGGATAACACAAAGAGCATCATTGATAGAGGGTCGCTTGGAGGTCGAGCAAACCTAGGAGCTCATGAGAGCCATAGCCAAAGACAAGAGCCAGAGTAAGAGCCAGAGCCAAATCCAAGAGCCAGACTGAGAGCCAGAGCCAGAGCCGAGAGCTGAGCACAAAAAATTTGCGAGCACAGAAGGCTAGAGAGCCTAAGATTCAGAGAGTGCCACCAGAGGTTGAGAGGACAACAAAAGAGCCACCAAAGATTGGAGGCTTGACAGAAGCATAGCTACCAGAGGTTGGAAGCAGAGCCAAAGAGCCAAAGAGATCAAAGTATACTTCTAAGAGACATGGGTTGTAATAAAGTTGCAAAATAGAAAAGAGATAAAATAATAAAGCTATTCTTGTTGTCCAAAGTGTGCTCATGATAGAAGAAGGCATTCTAGAGATAGTTAAGAGAATTCTAAGAGAGTTGGTGCAAGCTAGAGATCAAGATAGCTCAAAGCACTGATTGAAGGAGTCTAGTCCAGAGAAGCCTAGATCTGTCTGCAGAGTATGGACAACCATGGGTAAGATGGTATTCTAAACCCATAGGTTCATTGTAAACCAATGGAGTTGAGTGTGGAACTTGTAAAAGAAAGATTACCAAAATCCCAGAGAGCCTAGTTGAGTTGACTAGAGCTCATGGAGACATAGCCCAAGAGGTTTGGGTGAACTCCTAAATATATTGTTGTCTTATGGATTCGTTGATTTGTTGCTTTATCTACTGTTATGTATGTTTTACATTAGCATAAGCAAATTTACATAAGCACTTGAAGAGTCTAAAACAAACACAAGCATACACCTCTTTCAAGCACTTTTAATTCCACAATTGGTTAATCATAAGCTAGATCTTGGAAATTAATAAGCTTTGGAGTGGGAGAGGTTCTTGTAAGCTTCACAAGAAGCCTTTAGTGCCCCATTTCAGATTAGGTCGTATTAGAGAATCAGGTTGATTAACTCCACCTTCAAGAAGGTGATATTAAATCAGTGTGCTTGTTTGACTTGAAAGGTGTTTGGGCTATCAAGGATTGATTGTATGATTGGCTGTTTGATTGCTTGTAAACTGACTATTGTTTGAGTTTGCAAGGGTGAAAGGAAAGTTGTTGTTAGCTAAGTCTAGGAGGGGACAAAAAGGAAGAAGGGCTGAAGGCATTCTTCTTATCCCAAAGGACATTAAGGCAATCCTTGAAGCACAAGAGGTTTGTTGCAAAAGGTTGCTTGAATAAGCTCTTTGTTAATCTTGTTTGAAGTTCTTTTGTTCATTTGCATAATGACAACTTCTACAAGTGAATCCTCAAATTCCTCCTTCATCACAAGATTCTTTGATGAAGAAATGAAGCAAGACTTGTTCATCATGACGGAAATGGTGAGAGAAATGTATGAGGATGGAAGGAAGAGCATCACCCTTAGAGAGCAGTTGAATTCCATGAAGGAAGAGAAGCAGTTGCTTTCTAACAAATTGCAAGAAGTGGAAGGACAACTTCATATTGAAAAGATGAACTTGGAAAGGATGCATGAGTTAGAGATACAACTCTTTATTGCTAAATAAGCCTTAGTCAAGTATCAGCTTGAAGAAGAGGTAAATAATTCCAGTTTGTCTTCAATTTCCTCTAGGAATGTTTATCTTGGTTCATTTGAAAAACTTACCAGAGGCATAGGTTCCAAGTTAATGTCCAAGATGGGCTATGAAGGAAAAGGCTTCGGTAAACATGCACAAGGTATTGTTGAGCCAATAATGATTGAGGAAAGGCCTAAGTATTTGAGTCATGGCTATGGACAATCTTATGGAGAGAGTTCCAAAGCTGCCATGAAGACAATTGAAACAATTCCAAGAAGGAGTTTCATTTCAGGTCTTCTACCTCAAGAGTGTAAATCTTGTATTCATCGAGAATGCAGTCGCTTGAAACAACATTTGTAGGATATAGGTGTTTAGAAGCATGCACTTGAACCAGAGAGTTGTGGAAACCTTGACAACCTTGAAGAGATTGATGGTGTTCCAATGGGAGCCACTTCTTCATTTAATTCACCTCCTCATGAAGGCAATAAAGATGAAAAAGAATGGTATAAATCTCATTCTAAGCACATTCCTTTTGATTGTGTTAAGAATGATAAATTTCCATATATGCATTGGAAAAGAATTGCTTGTTCCTTTTGTGGTTTGGATAACCATAATGTTTCTAGATGTTGGAAGAGGATAGCCACATGCAAGAAAATTTGAAGGAAAAGAAGCAAGAAGACAAAGGTCCATTGGACAAAGAAAATCATGCTATCAAGGAGATGCACATGTGTTGCACTTTCTGCCATAAGCAAGGACATATTGCTGCAAAGTGTTGGACTCTGAATCCAACAATGCTTCCACAAAACTTGAAGAAGGTGGAAAGAGAGAATGGCAGGAACGGAAAGGAAGTTTCCATGATTGATGTGTTTCAAGATGATTCACATGTTGACGCTGATGTGCAAACAAAGGTCCTACCTTTGAAATGGATTGGTAAGAAATGGTTAGAGTTCTTATCCAATTAAGATTGCATGTCTATATAATGCATTCATTTGCATTTCTTTGTTAATGGAATGCAAGTTGCAAGATTTTACCAAGAACGTGAATGGAAAAGCTGAGTAGGAGACTTAGTTTATTGTTGCAACATTATATTTCATTTTAGCCTAAATACTATAGTGTGCTTAAGAAAAATTTGAAGGATGAAATGCATCCATAAGCTTGATATGCATGAACACAGGGATGTTGATGATTTCCTTGTATTTGAACATGTATGTGTAATTAACTTGTAGGGTTGATTCCTTTGACATTCATGTGATGCAATGTTGACTTGGAAAAAGTTGATTTGGTCTCAAAGATGGAGATGATGATGAAGTGTTTCATGTTTGAAAAATAATTCTAAAGTTTCTTTTTCCTACATGCTTGACTTGAAGGGTCAATTGTTTTAAAGGCATGTTTTTTTGGCTTGTTATCTAGTCAATCTTTTGTATGCAGATGTAGAGACATGGAGGTGTTTGCAAGATGTGAAATCTATTTCTTTTGTTGAAGCAAGAGCTTAGGCCATCCATTTGTCATCTGTAATCCTATTGTTGTTATCAGTTGTTGTTAACAGTATGTGAAATAGGTACAAATGAAAATTTTGTGAAGTAGATGTAACTTCACATTGGTTTGAGCCATCTTGGATAACTGATCAAGGCAGAGAAGTTAAAACTACCTTTTGTGACCTTCTCAGTAGGAGTTCTACATGAAGTTAAGGAGGAAAATAGTTCTTCCTAGGAGGACCAACACATCTAGAAAGGAAGTGGTCAAACACTTTGGTTGAGAGGCACTACATAGGGAAAGTGTATGGAGGCTAGAAGAAGAGGCTGAGGTACTCTTATTTACTATTCAGATCAGTATATCAGTCATTTCGAGACCAAAAATTCTTTTTAGTGGGAAGGTGTGATCCAAAATAGATCTATAATAGACTTCTAAGTCTAAAAATGCTCCTCACAAAGGAAAATGAAAGTCAAAGGATGCTTGTGGAAATAGTCCCATTGCATAGATATTTTCATTTTGAATCTACTGCAATTTGAATGGGCTAAATGGATTTTGGATGAAGAAGTTATCACAAAAAGAAGTTTTACCATTGTCCTTTAAAAAGGAGGCAAATTCTTATAAAAATGGGCTTAAGGCCTTATATGGGAAAATCGCATCGGAAGGGTTAAAAGGGCAGACTTAGACCAAAGGCCTTAAGGACCCCCGATCAGCGATCTCTGATATATTGCATCAGAGGTAGGCCTTCATGTGATAATGGAACCCCAGGGCCATTACAAGAGTGGTACATTGATAGCGATATGCGATATTAACCATCAAATCAAGGAATAGATCAACGATCTAGATTTGATCAGTGGATCGGTGATCAGTGATCGACGATTGGTGATCCCCAATACAAAGGGCCAATGCATGTTGCGATTGCGACTTGTGATAAACCAAAAACCCGATAAGTTTATAAAGCCGATTTCTTAATATTTGAAATATGATTTATGTGGATTTCTTTGTACTTCCATGTATTTGGGTTTTTGACCCTATGACAATGCAATTGCAATATTGCAAGCAAAGGTAGGCCCGATAAGGATTATCGATGTAATTCTATATAATTTGAAATCTGGGATTTAAGATTTTCTATGTATTCCTTTGTATTTGGTTTTTTTGGCCATTCACCCATGTGATTGCGATATGCGATAGAATGCTGGACCCTATGGGTTTATAAATGTGATTGCATATATTTGAAGTTCAGTTAAATGCTCCAATGATGTGTTTTCTCTAGTTTTCCTGTGTATTGCATTACGTGTTTGAACGCAGGCTTTCTAGAGGAGGGAGGCTGAATGGTTGGGTTTCTGGTGCCCACCAGTTCATTTCCATGAGGAACAGTGAGGTTCTTCAATGATGGAGGACTGTAACTAATGTGTTACAAAATACACAGAGAGCTCAATTGGCAGGGCTGTTAAAAGTTACCGAGGGATAACACAGAGAGCATCATTGACAGAGGGTTGGTTGGAAGTCAACCGAACCCAGGAGCTCATGAGAGCCAGAGCCAGAGCCAAGAGCCAAAGCCAAAGCAAGAGCCAAAGCCAAAGCAAGAGCCAAAGCCAAAGCTAAGAGCCAAACCAAGAGACAGAGCCAGAGCCGAGAGCTGAGCACAGCAGAGTTGCAAAGCGTAGAAGGCAAGAGAGTGGAAGATTTGCAGAGTGCCACCAAAGGTTGGGAGGACAGTGAAAGAGCCACCAAAGGTTGGAGGCTTGACAAAAGCATAGCTACCATAGGTTGGGCGCAGAGCTTTAGAGCCAAAGAGCTCAAAGAAGACTTCTAAGAGCCATGGGTTGTAATGAAGTAATAGAACAACAAAGAGATCAAATGATCAAGCTATTGTTGTTGTCTGAATTGTGCTGAAGATTAAATAATGCATTCCAGAGACAGTTAAGAGAATTTTGAGGGAGTTGGTGCAAGCTAGAGCTCAAGATAGCTCAAAGAATTAATTGAAGGAGTCTAGTCAAGAGAAGCCTAGATCTTTCTGTAGAGTATGGATAGTTGGGGTAGTATGGTATTCTGAACCCATAGGTTCATTGTAAACCAATGGAGTTGAGTGTGGAACTTGTAAAAGAAAGATTACCATAATCCCAGAGACCCTAGTTGAGTTGACTAGAGCTCATGGAGATGTAGCCCAAGAGGTTTGGGTGAGCTCCCAATTATATTGTTGGCTTATGGGTTTGCTGATTTGCTAGTTTATTTATTGTTTTGCATGTTTTACATCATCATAAGCAAATATACATAAGCACTTGAACAATCTAAAACAAACACAAGCATACACCTATTTCAAGCACTTTTAATTCCGCAATTGGTTAATCATAAGCTAGATTTAATAAGCTTTGGAGTGGGAGAGGTTCTTGTAAGCTTGACAAGAAGTTTTTAGTGCCCCATTTCAGATCAATAACCACCACCCGACCAATTTCCATGGGACAATAGTTGCATACCATTTCATCCCCAACTATTTGGCAATAGTTCCATATAAGATCCTTTTTATGTTTGGGAGCCATTGCATTTTTTCTACCACATAAATAATTTGCAAATAAAGCCTTACATTTAATTTCTAGATTTTTTAACAAACTCTCTTAAGAGAAATAGGGTTTGAAGAATATTTGTAAATACCTTTACAAGTTCCAAGTCTTCACTCTGAATCAGTTCTAGGAGCAGATCTAAAGAAATTGCAAGAACAAATTGAATCAACATCTGGAATCGGCAAAAGAGTAGCTCGAAAAGCTAGTGTTGCAAACATTGTGATTATCATGGTCCTGGTATTATTGCAATGTCACAAATTTTACCCCAGAATGATATTATTGCTGATAAACTGTGTAGTGTTTTCATTCTCGAAAATAGCATGATAATATTGTAAATATCTCGATATTATCATGAGATGCATGAAATTATTTTCCCTACCCATCGATGGAGGGGCATAAAGTCAATTATTTGTGTCTTTGAATATTTTTGTATTTTTTAAATTTGTCTATATTTTGTGATATTTTCCTAATGTTATCAATATTTTCTTTTCCTGATTCTTGGTGATATTTTTGTTGACATGATGTTTACAACATTACCAAAAACATAAAAAGCACCCCAATCAAATATTAAAATCAATACTCCAAGTCTTAATCCAAATCAATTTTAGTAATAGATCCAAGAAACTCCCCAATCAAATCTTGAGTGCTCCAAATCATTGGATGAAACTCTCTGAATTAGACTAAGAATCACTATGAATCAACACAAGAATATTGTTGAATCAACACTTTTTTCTTCTCAAATGATCAATGAGAAGGTTGTGAAGAAAATATATGAGGAATGATTAAATAGATGGGAAATGAGGTTTATGGCAGTTTTAGGATTTTTGTAGGCTTATTTTTTCCTTTTTCTGGGGTTGGGGTTGCAATGGTACAAAATTGGTCAAACTATCTAGTTTGATCGGTTTTTTCCTGAACTAGAAGTTTTGGGAGAAACTAATCAATTCTAGTTTCATTGGTGGGCTCTGACCAGAAATGCTCAAAGCAATACTAGAACTAGTTGCTTCTAGTTTGGATTTTCCATTTTCAAATTTCAGCAACACTGATTTGAACATGGATCTAAAGATGTTTACACAAGTTGATGATAAAATAGTTGACATTATCCTTTGCTATTCTTGCAACCTTGCCCCCCCCGTCCAAAAAAAAAAGAAAAAGAAAATATAATACCCACTATTCTAGTTTTTTGGGGAGTAAGGAAATGTCCCTTTGTGCGATGGATTTCGTTGGGGATGAAGGGACTTGCTGGCCATACTCGAGACATTCCTAGAAAATTTCAGTGACATTCTTGTATATAATTTCTCTTATATAGGGTAGGTCTTGTATATAATTGCTCTTATAAAAAAACAATTGCTGCATGCGAAGGAATCTGTACATGTTGTGCAAATTTATGACTTTTTAGCATATGGTTGTTATCCTAGTTTAGTCTGTTTCTTCTCAAAAATAGTTTGTATTGCCTTGTGAAAGTTCTTTGCTTTCTGAATGAACTTGTGCCTCCTGTTTGCAAATATATAAGTCAAAGATGATCATTCTATCATATTTTCGTATGTTATTCCTTGTAATTAGTTTATAGTGCCTTGTCATAATATATGAAAATCATTCTTATTTCCCACATGCTAAGCATCCCTATTTTTATTATTTTATTAGCTTGCTTCTTAGTGACTGAAGATACTTTTTTATAAAAACATCACTGTCAATATCATTTATGCTTTTGGAGCATACCTGTATTTACCATTTAGCCACCTATTCATGAATTTGTTTGAGTTGAGTCTCACAGTAGTTCAAAATCCGATCAAAAGGAAATAACCTATAAGACGTATAGAAAAGAAGCATGTAATTGTATTTTCATTCCCTAAGGAGACTTTGTTGTTCCCTTATTTAAAGTTGAATTTTTGCTTGGACAGTGAAACCCTCGTAGCTGAGAGTTGCCACTTGCTAGCATGCCTAAAGAGGTTTTCAATACCTTTGGAGATCAAATAGGGCATGTTTATATCACCATATCTAAAATTCTATAAAATTTATAGAATTTTATATATGGTGATCTAGACATGCCCTATTTGATCTACAAAGGTATTGAAAACCTCTTTGCATATTGCATAAAGAAAAAAAAATTACAAATGGTTGAAACAATTTATACTAGATGGAGGTTAGAACACAGGAAAAGTAGAAGCAGACCATAACCAAGATGAGAAAGTGAGCATATTTTTAATATGACTAACTAGACTAATCGACACAACATATGAAATATCACAGTTAAGCAGATTTTATTTTAATCATTTAGCAGAATTTGATGGTCCTCTAACCTACATGTCCCATTGTGAGTAAACCACACTTTAGTCAATAGTTAGGTTTAATGTTTTGAATTTTCAACAAATGAGCTTCCTTCAATGTTGTGGGCCTTGTGACTGAGGCTATATTAGTTACCTATGCAAGGTAGCAACCAATTTCAAATGTATTTACACAAATTTAATCAAAGAACTTCACTGTAAGAGTTTCTCATTGGGATACGTTTTGCAATCACTTGCATGATTTGGTGTATTCAAAACTTGTTCTTGTGTGCATGTGTGTATTATGTTTTAAAAAATTGCCACTTCTCTATAAGTAGTATTTGCTTCTCACATATGTAATAAAATGGTACCACAAAGTATTCCATCTATATCAATAATTATGTTGGTATATGAACATATTTTTGCAACTACATTCCTATTGGGTTTGAATGAAAATTGCATGAAATAGCCACCATAAAGTGGATCACCTCGTGATATCCAAATGAAAAGTAATTGATATTAATGATTGAGCATGTGTTGATTTTATGGAAATATATAATTGTTCCAGTTTTTAAATGGGATCCAACCAAGCGTGTATAAAATATTTTGTTTTCAACTCTCAAAAGTTCCATTTTTTTTGGATTTCGTGTTATTGTTAGGATTAAGTTTTTGCATGTTGAAAAGCTATGTCTTTGGGACATAACCATTTTTCCCCTTAACCATATTAAATTGGTATTTTTTGTGTCAATTTGTATAATTTTAACAAATACAGTTTACTACGTGTAGATTTTAGATATTTTTTGTGTGAAGTTTTTCATTAATTTTTCATACTCATGATTCTATATTAGAAAAAAATGCAATTTTCATATGAGGTGCAAAGTGAGTTGGGTTGTATACAAGCCTTGGCTTTCGACATTACAAGTTATTGTAATGGCTTTGTGTTGTGTCTTGTAACAACTACATGTTTCCTAAAAGCTGAGTTGTTGTGTCTATTCTGATTGTTGATAAATCCAATTTTTTTGTATAATTCATTTACTTATGGTTAGTATCCTTGGAACAATGACAGGTGGTGGATTTAAAAATGTTTTGGTTATTGGAGCAGATGCTCTTTCTAGATAAGTTGATTGGACAGACCGGAGCTCTTGCCTTCTTTTTGGGGATGGAGCTGGTGTTGTGTTGTTACAGGTAGACATCCTTTTTTAGCCTTAAAAAGAAAATTACCTTTACAAAAGCCTCACTACTTTGACTATAGTATCTCCCATATTTATTAATCCCTTTCTATATAAGCATTATTTTATAGCTTTCTATTTATATGTAAACTAAAAACTTCTTAAGTATTTGACATATCTTTTCAATTGTTGGTATTTTTACCTTGTTGTTGCTATAATATTACACAATTGAATACATAATTAGATGTTATATTGATTAGCTCATTGTGGTTTTCACAATAATTTTTAGGGCTAAAACATCAACCATTATGAAATAATGGCTACTTGCATAGCCTACACAACTTGCATGATGACAAACTTATAGTTTTCAAAGCTCTTTTCTAAATCTATTTTCTTGAGAAAATTTGTCTTTTTACTTTAGGTATTGTAGATTTCCACTGTGTGACATATGCTATGATATAATTTCATGCATAAATAGACAGAAGTGTTGTACAACATAGTCCTTTTCAAATCTAAAGAAACAATATTTCCAAATACAAAGTTTATTAATTAATAACATCTTTTAGACTTCTTTGCTAAGTTATGATTATACTTCAGTAGGGGATTTTGTGTATGTTGATATTGTGTTGTCTCTTTGGTTTTTGTCATGTAACAATGGTTAATAAGGAATGTGTCGCATCAACCACACAGTTTATTCTACTATTGATTGGAAACTCCATGGTTTTTAGGCATGGCAACAAAAACATAGATGTTAGTGGGATATTCAAAGTCTGTGTTGGATGAATTTAATACTAGTGATGATTTTGATTCATTTTTAGATAAAGAATGTCATGAGTGAAATTCAAATAAACAAAAGCAGCTCAAGAATGAAGGTGAAGCTAATGCTTTCTGTCCAAGTCAATTTCTTTTAAATGTTGGTTGTTGTCATGTTTTGAGTGCAGACTTGTGAAATTCTAAATTACATGTTGGTTTATGTAAAGGGGATATATATATAGATATATCGTTCATGGTTTCCAGAGATCCGTGTTACATTTTCACAAAATTTTAGATATCATTTATATATCTAAACACCAAACAACAACATTGAGATTTTTCTTTCACTCAACTTATAACATATCGCATCTATCTTCATCAATTTTCTTCTTCGATATGCTATCCACTTATGACATTTCCTTTGCAATATTTGGTGCATTTGCTAGTTATAGGTCATTTATAGATTATAAATGTCTTCAGAGTTTCACTTCTAATTGAGTATTCAACTGAACATATTGATTCTCTTACACATAATTATTTTTCCCTCCACCCACTTTCCATAACTTCCATAACCATTAGGTAGGGACCTACAACTTCGATGTTCATTTGCTTGTTTAGTAAAATACTGCTGAGACATTAATTTATTGAAAGTTGTAGAATTTACAATTTATGAAATTTCAAGGTCTAATTTTTAAAAGTCTAATTCTTAAAAGGGTGTTAGCTCAATGGAAGAGCACCTGATTTACAAGCAAGAGTTTGATAATTCAATTCCATTGCGGCCTGACATCCATATGGAATGGCGACGATCAATTTTTGGTGACGAAGGATCTTTTGACCATCACAAATGACCTTTGGTAACATTTTTCGACCCTCACCAAAATATGAAATCGTAATGGTCAACGAATGCCACCATATATATCCATCAATAGCGATAACCCTCAAAGGTCCATAACCATAAATTTTTGTTGTTGATATGAAATGGTGATAGTTTCTTTCTGTCATTATAGTCATTATTCGTGATGGACCTTGAATGTCACCACAACACCTATACTTCTCACGATGCAGATTTTGGTGATGGTCATCGAAGTCACCATATATATACACCAATAGTGATAGACATGAAAGATCCATCACAATAAATCGTTGTTGTTCATATGAAATGGTGACGGTCACTATTTGTCATTATAATCAATATTCATGATGGACCTTGAATGTCACCATAACACCTGTACTTTTGGCGATGCCACCTTTGGTGATGTTTAGTGTTTGGTGACGGAGGCTATGTTCCATCACCATTTCTCATATGAAATGGTGACGGTTGCTATCTGTCTTTATAAATAATTATTTGTGGTGGACTTTGAATGTCACTACAACACCTATACTTTTGGCAATGCCACCTTTGGTGACGAAGGCTATGGTCCATCACCATTGCTCATATGAAATGGTGATGGCCACTATCGATCATTATAAATCATTATTGGTGATGGACTTTGAATGTCACTACAACACCTATACTTTTGGCAATGCCACCTTTAGTGACGTTCAATTTTTGGTGACAAAGGCTCTTTTGACCATCACCAATGAGCTTATGGTGAAATTTTTCACCCCTCACCAATGTCCTTTTTTATTGTAATGAATTAATTAAGTGTTGCTACTATTACTGTGGTTGTCAGGTCAAGTAAGATCATCTGCAAGAAAAGAGGAAGGTTGACTTGGTGTGGACGAAAGTTTGTGTCAAGGTCTAGAGTCTTGGAATATCTCTGGAAAACTATTGAAGAAAGAATCATTGACTGGGTATTCCCTAGAGACGTGGTTTTCCTTGGCTATGAGCCTATATCTTGTGTCCATTGTTTTATGTGTTATTTCTTTGGTAATTTCTTGATGAACTAAAAGAAAGAATATATAAATAAACTTAGTAATAAGTCAAGAACATCACAAGTAATTATCAAGTATAAGAAAATATTTTTTCATTTCTAATTTAATAACATGGTATCATAGCTCTGATGAAGAAAGAAGAAAAAGGTAGTCTGAAGCACTTGATCAAGAAATCATTCAAAATAATTATTCAAGGGAATAAGTCTACTATCTTCAAGGACTCAAGGAAAATTTCTAACACAATCAATGGAGAGAACAAACTTGAAGGAGCATCTAACTACAGGTCCTGGCAAAAGAGGATTGATCTCATCCTTGAAAACAACAATGTTCTATACTTGGTCAAAGGAAAAGTAAAGAAGCTTATAGATGACTCCAGTGATGTTGATAAAGTGAAGTCGACAGAATTAGAATTAGTTTCCATGACCCTAATGGTGGAAGGAATAAAGGACAACTTTGATCCATTTATAAGAAACATTAATTATGCTCAAGAACGGTATGAGGCCCTGTCCAATTTATTCACTTTTAAGAACATTGGCCAAGTAGGAAGCGTGAAGAATGAACTAAAGACCACAATGATAAATAAAAAATACACAATGGCCACCATCTTATTGAAGATAGCAAGAATCAGAGATGATCGTTTGGTCATTGATGAAATTGTTCCAGACAAAAAACTCGTGATTACCGCTCTATTAGGATTGCCACCTAATTGAGGTGCATTTTCTACTGGACTTAATAGTTGGAAGGAATCTCCCACTTTTGAAGAACTATGGATTTCTTGTAGGAAACAAGAATTAAGGATCTCACTAGTTTCCATTCCTAAAGGAGTTTAAAATTCCTACATTGCTTACAATAAAGGAAAGAAATTAAAAGGACCAAGGAACAAAGTAGATATGTCCAAGATAGAATGTTATCTTCAATGTCATAAGAAGGGTCGATGAAGAAGGGATTGTCCCAAGAATCCAAATAATAATAAGAGAGATAGATATCATGCTAACATTTCTAAATAATAATATCCAAAGAAAGCCAAACCCGAAGTATCTCACATAAGGGACTTACACTACTAAGTCATTTGCTTGTAGCCTTAGATATCTTATTTGTATTTTTGATGTTTTAGAATTTATAGGTTTTTAACATGGTTTTGGAAAAGACATTCTCTTTTGATTTTATAAGTTTATAGGTATTCCTCAAGATTTGAAGGGATCCCCCAACATCTCCTAAAGATAAGTATCTAATTATAATCATGAGAAAGCCACTCCCTTGTAACAATGCATTGATACCAACAATAGGGTTTTGTCTCAAAGTTATTAAAGAAATCCTTTACTTATCATCCGTAACATTATGCAATTCAAAGTGTTTCTCTATTTTCTTCATTGATGTAAAGACAATGTCCCATAAAACTTCCTTAATTCAACATTTGGAATGGGGCTACCCTTAGGAACCCATCCCTGCTTGGTTACAATATTACTCGCATATTATTATTAATGGAAAGTTGATCAGCCTCAACATTACCATTATTATCACAAGATCCTTCAATCACATTATCACTTTTAGGGAGTTTCTCATACTGGGTTTGAATACACACCCCACCATCTTTTATTCCATTAATTCCATATTTTGATCCATCGATTCCATCTTATGTTTCATCTATTGTTTTTGTATTTATGTGTGTTTATCAATTGAACACGTTTTAACGACCTGTCACTCAATTTTTTTAATTGGATGTCCAATTTGGATAGTTGGTTATGTATCTCTTCATTATCCTGGATTATCATTAAGCTCCCCATAAGTTAAATTGGTGTAGGATTTTTAAAACACCATTTTCCCATGAGGTAATAATATTTATCTATGTTTATTTTAAATGTAACTTTACCAATGTCATGAATTCATAAATTCTATTTAAATTGAAATCATTTTTTTATTAAATTTAAAATATTTTTAATAATAAAATAATTAATTTAATTTCAAAGCTATGGTTCTTTGTGAAATAAGAGATTTTATCCACATAACAATTTGGTTAAAAAATAGATTTTAGAAAGGTCTACATACTCTACTCCATATAGATTTGAATTATGACATTTTAAGAGAAATTTTTAATATTAGAATAGTTTCAATAGATCACACATTTTATATAAAATATAACACACACATAACAAACTGACACTTACCAAAAACCTCAAACTATAATATCCCCATCCCTTTAACTCCGATTATCACTTCTTTGCCTATATTTATATTTTCATTTCCTCTTCCAAGGAAATTAGCTTCCTCTCAATTTCTTAATAAACATTTCTCTTCTCATACATATATCCCTCATTATATTTCATATATTTATTTCATTAAATTATCCTTAATGTGTTTTAGTTCCAATTTTTTTTTCTTGTACACACACATAGGTATGAAAATTAGGTCATGTTAGTTAATAATTGTGAAGGAAAATTGAAACAAGAATGATATTAGAACATTCGCATGCAAAGCATCACTTATATCTATAGCATTTCATTGAAAAATTATAATGGTTATAAAACTTTTGTTGAAATCAATGAAATTACATATAATATGAAGATAAGTATATATGATGATTAATTTTAAGTAACAACCACTAAAAATGATGAATCATATAGATGAAAACTTAGTCTCTAAATTGTGGAGAGTTGGAACTTAGGACTTCCATATATGCCAATTTTCATATCTATGCGCATATACGGAACTCATCTTCCATATATGTGCAATTTATTTATATGCACATCGATATGAAAGCATACATATACAAAAGTCACACATATAAAGAAATGAGAGGGAATATAGAAAAATCAACTTCTATATATGTGCTTTCATATCTATATGCATTTATAAAAACTGCACATACACAAAGTCTCCCCTCACAAAACCTTACAAAACATCCTCCCTTTAGGAGAGGTGTTATGTATCTCCCTTTGATCCCTCCTTGAAGGGCCCCCATTAGAACACCATCTCATGCATCAGTGTTTGGTAGTGTTAGGCAGTGCTATTCGACCCCTTCCACCTCAACGACTCATTACAAGTCACCCCTTGACACCAACATGGTGGAACCACCTCCACAAGGGTTTACTTAAGAAGTATAAAAAATTTATCTAAAAAGGAGACTTCCATGCTTAGTGATATGAATTAATCAACACCATAATATTTACTCAAATAAAACTGTTTTCAGTGCAATTTGTATAGGCATTTGAAGAATGACTAAGTGGGAGAGGATTAACGAGTTGGAATTTGAAGACACAAAGGATATGATACTATTTTTAGTAGAAGATTTAACATGGACAAAGGATGATGGGGACCCAATTGTAGTTATTCCATATTTTCGACTTGGGCAGAGATGAATTGAATGAATGTGCACCCACTCAATTTCTTCTTAAGTCTCATTCAAGTAGAAAAAGTAGGGGATATCAAAAAAACCTATTTTTCAATGTATGTGGAGCACACCATGTGAGTATTTATATATTTTTATAATATACGTATACTTTTTTCAATATGCATAAATCTTATATCTAATTGTTGTAAAATTTTTACATATAGTTATTAGTGTGCATATGGTCTGAAATCCAAAAAAATAATTATGAGTGCATCCTCAGATCAAAAGAGAAACTAAAATCGACATGGAAGTATTAAAGTTGGTCTCCAATGTCACTTCATTGTGTGACAACTTCAACTTATACCAGATGATCATGTAATAATATATACTACATGTTGGCATATTGATAAATCCAATGTTGTTTGTCATGGAAAAGATGCAATCAGTGGGCTTGCGATATTCAGTTATGGACCGCATTTAACAAGGGATATGAGATCTAGTGTCCAACATTTCATTCAAATGGGTTTTAATATTTCAATGATATGGGACAATTTCATCTATGATGTGAAGGTTGGATCTGTCGAGTTATGATCATGGATATTTTGAGATACATACATGGCAAGATAAGATATATTAAACATTTTCAATGATACCATAAGGCTAGAGTATATTAAAGATAAAAGTGATCCAAACTATGTAGAATGTTGGTATAAGGAACACCCTGAGAGTTTTTTCTTCTACCAGAAACAAGATTTTGTTGAAATCATCCATTTTATCATATACATACAAACAAAGTGGATGTGTTCAATCATGCTAAAATACTCTCACAATAATATTATCTCAATGGATTAAACATTTAGTAAAAATAAGTATGGGGTGAGTACATATTTATCCTAAATATGATTAATTTATTCAACCTCATTTTAATGCATGTATCTTATATAAATATAATTATGCACATTGTTTGTAATGTAGTATCAACTTTACACCTTAATGGTTTTTGATGAACATTAAAATGGGGTTCCAGTAGCATGGGTGATATCATCACACACTACTATAACTGATATTTTTAAGTGGATGATAGCCTTATTTGCCATTGGAAAGAAATAGTGACCATATTGACATGTTCAAGCCTTGATCACAGATGATGCTACTATTGAGATTGAAATGTTAATAAGATGTCTTTATTCTTTCTATAAGAGACATACAAAATATTCTTAATGTAAATTTTGTCTAAAAAATAAGTTATTCTAGGTCTTCAATCAAATGTATAATATTATTATGTGTGTTGTATGTTTGTTGTGCATGGTTGAAAAATGTTGGAAATAACGTCCAAGAAAGGTAAATCCAAATCCACATTTTTTGTTCTTTAGGAGAAATCACTCACAGATGTCAAGATGATGAATCTATACAAAAAGGCAATTGAAAGGTTCTTTGAAGAATTCAGTGAACATAAAGAGTTTTTGGAATAGTTTAAAACCACTTGGTTAGTCAATGACAAAATATGTAAGTTTCTTGTAGGTGGTTTTAATGACCCTTATTTTTACATATGTAACATACATAATTCTTAGAAGGAACCTTCCTTTGTTTAAATAAGGCATTTGGCCTAGTAGATTGTGTCTTTCCTCTTTTCTTCTAGAATATGCAGGATTTTTTATAATATTTTGGAGTCTAGCATGAACAATGTTGGTTACATTGGAATATATTCTTCTTTTGTTTCTTTTTGCAGTCAAAATGGTATGTATTTGCATAGATGTCACAATTTTTTTTATTACCCTAGTTGGTTTGTAACATTTTTCTGAATTTTTTGGGGTAAATGGGCTTTTTTGAGGGATTGTAGTATTAATATGATGCAGACTCGCAATCACAAATTTCAATATGTAGTTTATTTAAATACATATATTCATGAACATGAATTGGGATCCTTCCAAGTATAGATGCAAGATAATGTCTTAGATATGTAACAATGTCTAGATCAAGGGTCTGATACAAAAGACTTTGTGCAATAATATTCTAGAAGTTTTTTTTATGTTGCATAATCGTTAAGACATGTATAGCTTAGAAAAATGATCTATTGTTGGAGGAGTCAAGCCATAACATTATTTGGATAATGCTTTATATAGTTCTTCTATAGGCATACCAGAATCCATTATACCAATTGTATCATCATGCTTTAATCTATCTCACCACATTTTGACAACACCTGTAAAATCCCGTGTGATTCTTAACGCCAGTTCTTGCTAGGAGACATGTTTTTTGTATTGGAACTTCTGTGTCAAAGCCTATGCATTCAATTTTTGAATAATCATAAGAACATCATCCTTTGATTTGAAATTTATATTAATCATTGGAGAAACATCTTGGTTTTCTTTGCTCCAAGTAGGATAATTTTCTGTATTCAAAGGATTAAAAGTAAATTTATTTGAATCATATCCATATTTGTGTTTACATCATTTTTTCCAAGTGGACTAAAATGGTTCTTGGCCTTTATCTTGACCAGATTTTCTTGGAATTTTGATATCAAAATTTCAAAGCCATTATGCTCTCTTTTCCTTGAATCTTCTCCTTCTTCATATTTTTTTCCCAACATTTTAATCTCACTAATATACGGATGAAGCGCATATACATAACACATGCACATATACAAAAGTTGTATATATATGGAAGATGTGCATATACAGAGACTGAAGTTCTGCACAGTTTCTGTATATGTGGATATCTTTCGTTTATGTAAAAATTTCATATATGCACATATCTTTTGTATATATGTAATTTTTGTATATGCATATATTTTCCATATATACACATATACAGAAGTTCCACATATACAGAAACAATGCAAAACTTCCATAATATGCATATATGACAACCTCCATATATGCACAAATTTTTTATATGTACAACTTCTATATATGCGTATATATGGAAGTTGCACACATACGAAAGATATACGCATATACAAAAGTTGTATATCTACAAAAGTTGAGTTTGTGCACATGTATATGCATATATGGAAGATATGTGTATATACGAAAGTCGCACATATACAAAAGATATGAACATATATAGAAGTTGTGCCTAAATGAAAGATATGTGCGCATATTAAAGTTGTGCATATATAGAAGTTGCAGATATACAAAATTTGTGCATATACAGAAGAAACACAACTTTTATATATGTGCATATTATGTATCACATATCTTCCATATATGCACAAGTTTTGTATATGCACCTATATGAAATATATGCACATATGGAAGAAGTGCATATATGGAAGACATACACATATACAAAACATGCGGATATACAGAGGTTGAAATTTTACACAACTTCCATATATGTGCATATCTTCTATATATGCACAATTTTTGTATATGTGCATATACTATGGAAGACATATACATATACAAAACCTGTGCATATACAAAGGTTGAAGTTTTGCATAGCTTCTGTATATGCACATATATTTTGTATATGCGCATATCTTCTGTATATGTGCAGTTTTTGTATATGCACATATCTTCCATATATGCACAACTTTCACATATGTATATATATAGAAGTTGCACGTATAGATAACTAGTACACAACTTCCATAATATGCATATATGACAACCTCCATATATGTACAACTTCTGTATGTGTGCAACGTCAATATATACACATATATTTTGTATATACGCAACTTCTATATATGTGCATATCTTCCGTATGTGTGCAACTTTTGTATATATCCATCTTTCATATATACACAATTTTCGTATATAAATATATACAAAAGTTGTACACATACAAAAGATATACATCATATCTTCCGTATATGCACAATTTCCATACAAAATATATGTGCATATACGGAAGTTATGTATATATGAAATTTGAAGTTGTGCATATATGGAAGTTACACATATACAAAAATTATGCATATATGAAATATATGCACATATAAAAAAGTTGTGCATATAAAAATGATATGCATATACAGAGGTTGCACAACTTTTATATATGTGCATCTTTTGTATCACATATCTTTCGTATATGTGTATATCTTCCATATATGGAAACTTCCATATATGCATATATACGGAAGTTGTGCATATACAAAAGGAATCCAAAACTTCCATAATATACATATACAACAACCTTCATATATGCACAAATTTGTATATGCACAACTTTTGTATATGTGTATATATCGAAAATATGCGCATATACAAAAGTTGTATATATAGATAGGTTGAAGTTGTGCACATGTATGTTCATATATGGAAGATATGTGCATATACAAAAGTTGTGCCTATATGAAACATATGTGCATATATGAAATTTCTGCATATACGGAAGTTGTGCATATATGAAAGACACAACTTTTATATATGTACATCTTTTGTATCGCATATCTTCCATATATGTACAGTTTTTGTATATGTGCATATCTTCTGTATATGCACTTATAAAGAAGAAACGTATATACGGAAGAAGTGCATATATAGAAGTTGTGCATATATGGAAGATATACAGATATACAAAACTTGTGCATATATAGAGGATGAAGTTTTGCACAGCTTCCATATATATGCATATCTTCCGTATATGCACAACTTTTGTATATTTGCATATCTTCTGTATATGCACAACTTTCGTATATGCACATATCTTCCATATATTTGCAGTTTCCATATATGCACATATACGGAGGTTGCGCATATACATAAGTAGTACGCAACTACCATAATATGCATATATCACAACCTCCATATATGCACAACTTTCGTATATGTGAAACTTTCATATATACGCATATCTTCTATATATGCGTATATCTTCTGTATGTGTATATACTAAAGTTGAGCACATATAGAAGATATGGATATCATATCTTCTGTATATGCCCAACTTCCATATATGCATATATATGAAAGTTGCATACATACAGAAGATATGCACATATACGAAAGTTATGTATATACATAGGTTGAAATCTACATATACAAAAGATATATGCATATATAGAATTTTCCCATATATGGAAGATATGTTCATTTACAGAAGTTGCACTTATACAAAATATATGCACATATACAAAGGTTGTACATATATAAAAGATGTGCATATACATAAGATGCACAACTTTTATGTATGTGCATCTTTAGTATGGCATATCTTCCATATATGCACAACTTATGTATATGCCCATATCTTCTATATATGCACATATACGGAAGAAACTCATGTACGAAAGGTGTGCGAATATATGGAAGACATGCATATATTAATTAAAGCCCAAACTCTCCCTTTGTCTCAATAAAATACTGATTTAAGATTTTTTGTAATTTATATATTGATTTGTGTTCAAAATATAACAATATTGAGAACATTTATAAACATGGTTCCAATGTCTAATAATACAAATTAGACATTTTCACAATTTTTTTAAATATATTTATCTTTTGGCTTTTTAGGTGATTAAATATTTCTTGAAAGTTGAATTATATTTACATGTTTTAAATTTTGTCTCTTTTCAATAGTTAACTATAATAAACTATTATAGTTGTGTATCAATTAAATGATTATGGTTGTGTATCAAATTGAAATTTCATACAGGAGAATCTAGTAAAACAATTTCAAATGTGAAACATTTTTCTAATACACCTTTCTATATCACGAGAATTTTTAGTCTATTAGTCAAAAATATAATATTCATTACAAAAGGAAAAACGTTTTTTTACACAAAACATTAATTAAAGTCCTAAACGTGTTCAAGTTACCTAAACATGGTGAGTTGTTTTAGTTCTCAAAGTGGTAAGCCTATAATATTCATTACAAAAGGAAAAACTTTTTTTTACACAAAACATTAATTAAATCCCTTAACGTGTTCAAGTTATCTGAACATGGTGAGTCATTTTAGTTTGCAAAGTCGTAAGCCTAGTGGGTTTAGTAAGAGCAATACTAGTTTAGAATATATCCTCTATGTATTGTTTTCTAAGACTTAAACCTAGGTGCTTTCAAGTCTTTTGGTCTATTTTTTTTCTTTTCACCATACCAATATCATTTTTCCTTTTTTCCTTCTGCAGAAGTTATGTAACATAATAAATGCTTTGTAGCATGAAGTTGTAAAGCAACTTCTCAATTATTGTATATATTATAGTGTATAAATTTATTATTATTGGCCTATTTTATTTAGTAGCATGGAATATTTAATGACATGATGGAATGATCTGAAATCATCTAAAAAGTTGGAGAGCTAGTGAGATTAGGGCGATGGGCAAGAGAAACGCAACGGCTAGGGTTACCATAGCGAGAAGAGTTTGATTCTAATGGAGAGTGGCAAGGGAGGGAGATCGGCTCCCTCCTACAAAGATGCAGTGGACAGCAGAAGTAAATCACCAACTGGAATTAGTAAAGGCAGTATGAACCACTGAAACAGGGATAATGAAAAAGAAATAGATGGGACCAGAACAAAAGAAAATGGTAGCACAAAGGACAAAGAGGAAGAAGACAAAAGTCTAAGTTCAAGAGACAAAAAACAAAAAGGACCTTGCAAACCAAAAGCATAAATCACTCCTCGAGTAATATTAAATGATCCTGCTCTGTAGGAGCACAGGGAACATATGGGAACCTATGCCATTATCTGTAAATTCATGGGACTATGGCCCACTCAAAAGGCTTTACACATGGATCAAGTATCATTGGAATCCCAAAGGAAGCATTGACCTACATCTTGGGTCAAAAGGATTCTTCACAATAGTGTTCTCTAACATCGAAGGTAAAGACAGAATATTTGAAGGAGGACCTATTTTTTTGCTACAGCAGGTCTCTATATAAGACCTTGGAGAATGAACTTTGTCCTAGAGAGGGAGGCTTTTTCTTCGATTCCTGTGTGGGTAAGGGTCCACTCTCTACCTCTTGATTATTAGCAAACTGAATCGTTGGCTGCCATTGACAATAAACTAGGATGCTTTGTCAAAGATTCTGAAGCCAAAAGAAGAGGAAAATATACCTCCTTTGCTACGATCTATGTGGAAATGGATCTATCAGGAACACTTCCAGATGAATTTATCCTGGAAGTTTTTTATGAGGAGTGGGTGCAGATGGTAGACTACTTTAGATGTCGAAGATTCCATGAACATGGGCATCTGTTAAGAGACTGCCCTCTCAGCAAAGAAGAGAACAAAGAAAAACTTAATACTACGAAGGACACTAAAAGCTTTTAGAAAGTGGCTAGTAGAGGAAAGGGAGGAAAAAAGGGATCAAAGAAACAACATACTGAGGGGCTAAAGGGTAGTCAAAATAAGTTTCAAGTGCTAGAAGAGCGTAAAGAGAACTCAAGAGAGAATCAATATCACGAGGAAGATGCTAAAGAAAAACAAAAAAGAGAGGACACAAATCATTCTCCGGACATTGACTCTCAAAAAGAAGCCATGAGAAGTGAAACAGAGATGGGAATGGACCAGGAAATGACCCAAAGTGAAAAAAATCTGGAAGAGCACGAACTATAAGAAATCCTTGACAAGGAAAACTTGGATCTGGAAGGATTCCTGACGCAAGGAACCAAAGGAGGAATAGATTCTCTGCCTCAAGAAGAATGCAATAGAATACAACAATTGTTTTTATGGAAAACTCAGGAATGAGGACTGGAGAAAGGTAAAAACTTCCACAAACTGGAGCACAAAGGGGTGAAAATAATGAAATTAAATCCACGATTAGCCAGCAGAAATCCAGGAAAGAAGAGAGGCAGAAAAAAGAAAAATGAGCTCCTGATGGAGTGTGGAAAGCTAATGATAGATTCAGGTAAGATGAAAGATCTAACTAGTTACTCCTTTACAAATATTTAATTATGAAGTTCATATCATGGAATATCAAAGGTCTAGGTAGTTAAAGAAAACAAATAATGCTAAGTAACAGAATGAAACTACCAATGTCGGACATAATCTTCATTCAAGAAAAAAATGCTCCATTTAGAAAATAAAACAAATCCATAACAAATGGCTCAGTAAATTTGATTTTCTATAAGTCAAATCAGACAACACAGTGGGCGGCATTCTCACTCTTTGGAACCCCCAAAAAGTCAACATTGTAGATGCGGAGGCAACGAGAAATTACTCATCAACTATCATTCAACTAATGGGGATGTCTGAGACCTTCTTGGTTACGAATGTCTATGGTCCTCAGAGAATAGATGCGAATCTTAGATTTCTGAACTGCCTTGTAGATCTCAGAGGCAGACATAAAGAAATCCCTTAGGTCATTGGAGGAGACTTTAACATGATTAAAGCTCTTTCGGGAAAAACATGAGGCACCAAAATCCTTAGTAAAGATTTAGTAGGATTCCATTCTTTCACAAAAGACATGAAAATGGTTGACTCTGAAATGCATAACGGTCTTTTTACTTGGAACAACAAAAGAGGAGGTAATGCTCAGGTTTCCTCCAAGTTAGATAGATTTTTTATCTCTAAGAAGCTAATGCTCACAAATACAGAAATATCTGCAAGTGTTCTCCCATTTGGAGGCTCTGATCACTGGTCGATATAATTAGAAATCAAGGGAATTGATGCCCCCAGGAACAGACCTTTCAAATTTGAGAATATCTTTCTCTCCCACCCATATTTCATCACCAACATTGAAAAATGGTGGTCTGAATATCTACAGGTTCAGGGCTCCAAAATGTTTCTCCTCCATAAAAGACTAAAGCACATAAAAATCAAACTCAAAGAATGGAACAAGAAGGACTTTGGTAACATTTTTGTAAACAAAAAATCAGTAGAGATCAAAATGCAGGAACTAAACCAAGCAATGATCACAAATGGTTTTGATAAAACCAAAGGTGAGCAAGCTGAAAAACACAACCTTGATTGGGAGAATTTATGCAAACAGGAGGAAATCTTTTGGAGACAAAAGTCAAGAGTTCAATGGCTCAAATAAGGTGAACGAACCACTAGCTTTTTCCACCATTCCACCATAGCCAATAGAATTCACAATAAAATCTCCTTAATATTGAATGAAGATGGGGAGCTTCAGACCTTTGACAAGAATATTGAAGCTGTGATGGTTCAACATTTGAGAGGCATAACAAATGAAAATAATCTAGAGAAAGACCAACACATCAAGGAAATTATAAACAATATTCTGAGGATGGTGTCTAGAGAAGATAACTTTAACCTGAACAAACCAGTATCTAAAGTAGAGGTCAGTATAGTGATTAAAGATATACAGAATGGAAAAGCACCAAGTCCAAATGGTTTTAATGTTGACTTTTTCAAAGCTTGTTGGAATGTTGTCAAACAAGATATTTTGGATGTGGTAGAAGACTCGAGAAGAAGTAGATCCATTCTGAAAGCCCTCAACACCTCCTTCATCTCCCTGATCCTCAAACATGACTCATCCCTGACTCCTGATAAGTTTAGACCCATTGCTTTATGCAATGTAGTTTACAAAATTATTTCCAAAATCTTAGCCAACAGACTCAAGCCTCTTCTTCGTTCTTTGATTTCTGGGGAACAGTCTGGTTATGTGGAAGGAAGGCAATTCCTAGATAATATTATCCAGGCCCACAAGGTTGTTCACTCCCTCACTAGCAAAAAGCAGGCCGGTATGATCATGAAACTAGACATTGCAAAAGTGTATGACAAGGTGAACTAGATTTACATCAAAAAGGTCCTTTCTGCTTTTGGATTTGAGCATGACTGGATGAGATGGGTTATGGCTTTGGTTACTTCACCCAACTTTTCAATTTTTTGTGAATGGTTCACCCTCGAAGATCTTCACTCCTTCAAGAGGCCTCAGGGAGGGAGACCCACTCTCTCCCTTTCTTTTTATCCTCATAATGGAAGGATTGGGCTAAACCATTAAAAATGCTAAAGTCTTAGGAAAAATCAAAGGCTTACAATTAATGGAGAATGACCAAGCCTTGACTCATCAACAATTTGTGGATGACACTATGTTGCAGGGTATCCCCATAGTCAAAGAAGCTACAACGTACAAAAAAAATATTAAATGACTTTGCCTCGGCTTCAGGTATGGAAGTCAATCTCTCCAAATCAAAAAAAAAAACTTTAACACTAACATTGCTATTGAAAGGAACATCTCCAGAATTCTGGGCTTCCAAAGGGAGGTCCTCCCTTCAAAGTATTTGGGAATCCCCCTTACGGATAAACCAATGCACAAAAGTATCTGGGAACTGGTGCTCAACAAGATGCAAGACAAGATCAAAAAATGGACTTTGAGAGTGTTGAACCTTGCTAGTGGATTGATTTTGATGAAGGAATTTCTTCAATCTATTCCTATTTTCTTTTTATCAGCCCTTCCAGCTCTCAAAGGGGTCATACAACAATTTAGGAACATTCAGAGAGACTTTCTGTGGGGCAAGGAGGAAACCAGAAAGAAATGGGCCATTGTTTCTTGGGATAAAATCTGTAAACCCAAAAGTCATGCAGGCCTAGACTTAGACGATCAAGAGATTCTAAGTAATGTTCTAGGAGCCAAACTTTGGTGGAGATGGGTTAAAGAACTAGGGGCGCAATGCGCTAAAACCTGGAAAGAAAAATATGCAAGCTCCTGGAAAATGAGTGATCTTATCAGAATGTCAGGGAACATAAAAGGCTCTCACATATGGAATAAAGCCTGGGATAATAGAAGCCTAGTACAAAACAACAACTTTTGGGAAATCAGAGCAGGAGAACAAGCCCTCTTCTACCAATGTTGTTAATGGAGGACTTTATGAGTATCAAGCAGAAATTGATTTCCAAGGACTAATAAAAGTTAGGGATTTCTGGAATCTTCCTCATGATACCTAGAAATGGAGAAGTTGAAGGAAAATACAATGCAGAGGGGACGGCCAAATAAAAGAAAAAATAGAAGAACTCCTCAAAATTTTAGAATAGAGGAAGATCTTGCTTAGAGATGGGCAGGATTAGTTAATATGGGGCCAAAACAAAGAAGGCATATTTAATATCAAAAAAGCAAAAAGAATTGCCCTTAACCTTGATCCCTGTGTTTTGGCTAAGTCCTAGCAAAAACTTTGGAGCCACCAAGGATGGATGAAGATCAAACTGTTTATGTGGTTAGTTCATCACAAGAAAATATTAACTTAGGTAAAAATTCAGAAGAGGGGAGTTATGGGGCCTTCTGGATGCCAATTATGTCAGGCTCAAGAGGAGACAATGGAGCATATTCTCAACAACTGCACCTATACCACCTAGTTGTGGGATTCTTTCAACATCATTTTTCTACAGACAAATAGAGACAAAGGTAGCATTATTAACACCCTGAACAAGTGGAGAAAAAACTTTTTAGAGTATGAGATCCTTAATTTGGCCTAGACCTTGACACAAAAACTTCATTATCTGGAATTTTTGGAAGGAAAGGAATAAAACAATTTTCAAGGATGAAAAAAATACTCCTCTTTTCCTAATGGAATTGATCTTAAAGTAGATTAAGGAGACTGTTTCCACCATTGTGCACGGTTATCCCTTGAATCCTCCCACTACGCTTGAATTGAGAACTCTCAAGCAGCTCGAAATGCATGAGATCATCCTCAAGGGTCTTAGCAAAAAATAAAGAGTGTTGGAAAGAGAAAATGAGTTCTGGCATCCTCCACCAAAAGGTTATTTGAAATGCAACATTGATGGGGCTTCCAAAAGAAACCTAGGGACTACAGGTTATGGAAGTGTGCTAAGAGATGAAGAAGGAAAAATAATTTTCATTTCCATTCTCATTTAGGCAAAGCCACAAACAACATGGCTGAATTAATGTCTTTGGAACAATGTCTAGAGCTTCTTAAACTCAATCACAGCTCAAATGTTCTCATTGAAGCAGACTCTGAGATTTCTATAAATGCAGTTAAGAAAATCATCGATGGAACAACACCTGAAAGGGTCTCAAAACAATGGAGACTTATACAAGTGTACCAGAGAATCCAAAAACATCTCAAGAGTCTACGAACGTTTAGCTTCAATCATGTTCGGAGGACGGCCAATAAACTTGCAAATCTACTAGCCAACCAAGGAGTGACCAATCCAGATTGCAGGATCGAAATGAAATGGCAGGAGATGCCTCCAAGCAGGCTAAAAGCTCTCTGTGATGCTCAAGCCGCAGAGGACAAGGAAATTTTCAATTTTTGGGCACGAGGGGCAGGCTATGATCAAAGCTCCTTATGCCTCTTCTTTTGCATTTCGGTGGTCGACTCTTTGAAAAAGGTATTTCTTTGCTTGGTGATAACTTCCTTTGGGGTAAGGGAACTTATCTCCTTCATTTCCCGAATGGCGACACAAGGTTTCATTCACAGTCACAGAATGTTTCGGTGGCGAGGTCCATCGTCAGATTGAGCAGGTTGAAAGGCGGGATTGCTACCAAAAAGCAAATTCCACGACACTTCTCTTTCGGATCGGAAAACCAGGCATTAAGAGATTTTCTTACGATCGCAAGGCTCACAAATGGTAAGTGGTTTTGGTTCATTGAGAGTGATTCCACTCAGCTCTCAACACGTAGCAGGGGTGTGGGTCATCTTACCACCCTTCATTGCACTTTAAAGACCTTGCATCTTGGCTCTCCAATATCTCTCCGAGCTGTCCTTTACTGCGGTGGCAATCAACGGTTAGATCTGGTTGGGCTAGTTTGTAGGGATGCAAGTTTGTTCAATCTTTGCGAGGTAATGATGGAAGGTATCGAGGACGTTGACTTTGGTTCAACTTGTAGTCGTGGAGACAATGGATCGGGTAGCTTGTCCTTTAGTTTGTTTAGTGGGTCACTTCTTTGATAGTAAGATCTCAATGGTTTCGTAGGCCTTGATATTTTCAGGCCTTTTGTACTTATTGTAACTTTACTTTTGGGTTATTGAAATATAAGGAAAGTCTCTTGCTTTAGCAAAAAAAGACATGATGGAATGGAAAAAATATAATACAACACAATCATTCATAATTCGAATCATGGCTTAACCAATATACCAAGAAAAGTATTGTTGTATATGATATTAGTTAGAGTAAATGGATTAAAATATTTGTTATTCTAAAAATTTAAAAGTATCTGGAAAACTTACAAATTTAAAACTTTCTCTCACAAATCAAATTTTAAACTTAATAGAAGAAAGGATAAACATTTATTTATTAAATATATATGAATTGAATAAATATATGAATAATAAATTAAAACATTGATAATAATAATAAATTAGATTTTTGGAAAATTATTAATATCTAAATAAAATCTGCAAACACCTTCCATTTTATAGACCTTACCCACCTCAAAGTAATGAGAAAAACATAATTATATGCATACCATTTTCTACTAGTGACCAACTTAAATACAACTTTTATCAAATATGATTTTCTTATATCATCAAAAAGAAATTAAAACAATTTAGCTTACACCTCTTCATATTGTTCATGATCCATCTCCTTGGCATCCTCTTTTGGTTATCTCACTTATGATAATGAAAGGAATGGGTCATACTATTAATATTTTTTCAAGTCAATTGTTTTTAGTATCTATTTATCTATTTTTCTATGTGGTTCATAGATCCCGAAGATCGGTGACCACTACATTCATAAAATATTTGTACTAGGTAGATCCACCTAAAGTGATCACTTCCTACCAACTCAACCATGAAGCCTACTCGAGAATGTCAAGAGAGTTGAAATTGTGACCTCTCAATAGAAAACGTGCTTCAATGATGGGGGATTAACCAATTGAGCTAACCCTTGAAGCTACTTAGGGAAATGGAACATTTAAATCAATGATCACATTTTTCTATGGAAATTATAAATGCAAAATACCCTTTAATAAATGAGAAGTAAAAAAAAAATTAACCACTTTAGAAATATTTTTAAGCCTTTTGCAAGTGGAGAGCAAAGAGGACGTAGGATTTTGGTCCAATGTTGAAATATGAATACTTGATCTCATAGGACTATCCCTGATTAGTACCAAACAAGGTCAAGTGGAGTGAGTCTAATATTGTAACACCAATACTCCCCTTCTTTTGATTCAACTTGTCAAAAAATCAAAGGTCTAATGTCAAAAGTGAAAGTAACCTTGGGCTATGACAAATTTGGAGATCAATACTACCATCCTCTTAATCCTCTTTGGTGTGTCATTGCATGGCTACAAATGCCATCACCATAGTTTTACTCTGCGAAAATGTGTTTCTTTTAATCCATACAAATGGATTTCTTGCATAGTGTAAGTTTCATGCGCTCTTCAATTTCAAATTTGGAAATATAACACCCATCGTTATTTAGGATTGTATTTCTGTGGTTGTAATGATAGCACTTTCAAGCCAACCTATGACCACAAATTTGAAGATTGATTCTCTTTATTGCATGCTGATTTACAACTATAAAATTCAAACTTTGATCCTCTATTTGAATGGTCTCTTCATCGAACAAAACCTAGGTTTGGTACTAATTATTGGTTATAATAACCAATAATGAATGAAAGGACACGAAGAATTTAGATAAGAATCTTTCTAGGGGGGAATTATATTATAAAAACAATTTTATGTGTGTTTTTATTGTACAAATGGTCACAATATATAATTACAAAGGGCCATAACAAATATGCCAAAAGAAAAATTTTAGTTTAAACAATTTCTTCAATTTCCTTCATAATATCTCCAAAATTTTCTTCAACAATCTTCATACCTAACAACACTCATTTCCGCTAACCTTTGGTTGTTTCATAAACTTCCATGATTGTTCTACTTCATTACATTTTCATCACATAATTTAGATTATAATTGTAATTCACAAGTAAGAGTTATTCCTTCAATCTATTCAAATGTAAAAAAGACCTTAAAATATGAAATGAATATTTCCATTTATAAAATTGGAGTACTTTTGATTAAGGGGTTCAATGGTGTTGTACCATTCAAATATTTTACAAAAATGGAGACAAGTGAGTGTAAGAGAAATAAAACATGAAGGAAATGTTTTATTTCAAGTATTAGAGCAATGAAATGTAGAAGAAGAAAACCAACTAGGCACAATGGTTGGATACCAACAAAAGATTGTTGCCCATTGTCATCCATGAAAACATAGTGGAATTATATTAATTTTCATACAACTTTTCATTTTCGAAGGCAATGTTTTCAATCATATGATTGTCTAGGTTGGATGATATATAAACCCTTATTTTGATGTTTTGGGTTCAATATGTCTTGAAACACAATTATAAAAATCTTGAACGACATTGGAAAAGGAGAAATGTTAGTTGAACTCTTAAATGTGATTTTCACCAACCATGTTACATTTATTCCCCTTAATACAACTTAATTTTATATATGTCTTGGATGGTATTGGTGAAGGGTCATAGGTCTTGGAATTCGTCAATTGAATTTCTATAAGAAGAGAATAATTCTTATGGGTTTTCATCTGAAGTGGAGAGGTTTTCACCCTAGCTGATCACCAACATCTTGTGTTCTTTTGTCTTATTTTTCTTTACGATGTGGTAGTTTGTTTATGAAAAGGAAACTAAATATAATCAAATGAAAAAAGAATCTAATTAATTTAAGTAAGAATACATCACAGGAAGTTAACAAAGAAGAAAGAGAAATCATCTAATCTTGCTGCCTCTAGAGTTCTCAACAATAGTTTGGAAATTTTTTAGCTAAAAGTGGTCATAGAATGAGGAAAGTGAGAGCCGAAAAAATGATGGTTAAACTAATTAGAAATTAGTAGTGGGAAGAAGAAAGTGACAAGTAGAAAAAGGATTGATGGACCAAGAAGTTATTTTGGAAATGATAAAGCAAGCATGAAAAAATGGTTGAAAACATCAAGTGAGCACAAGTTATGTTAGGTCCCTATAATTCTAGTGTATCCCCCTTATTATTATTTTTGTGCCCATGTAGCCCCCATATTGTTATTTTTTTCCCCATGGAAGCCCACTATTGTTATTGTTGCACACTTATATTATTATTGTTATGTAGGCTTTGATTATATTGTCACCCCTTAAACTCCTATATATACAAAGGAGGTATTGTGATTTGTATCATCCAAGAATTGTTCATTTATGTAATATAAATGAGGTTTCCTCCTCAAAGAAGATAATTTTTAAGTCGTTGATATATCTATTTGTGAGTTGTTTGTAGAACAATTTGTATGAGATCTTTGGATTCTAGGGTTTCTCTACTTCAGATAGGTCATCGTGGAGTTTTCGTTATAACATTTTTTATATGAAGCTTGAGAAGTGGAAATTGCAATTACATGAATCTGAAATATTGGTGAACTTTGTGTATGAATTTCAGATCTTGTCTCTCTACATTTTCAAAGATATGATCTGAGAAATTTAAGGTTTTTGCAGGCTACAGAATTCAATCTCAAATAGGTGACCTAGGGAAAATCGTCATAAATTTCTCTCTAAGCATTGGATTTTAATTTTGTAAAAAGTGACAGAAAGAAGACAAACTGTAGCTTTTGGGGTATAATTTTCATGGCGAAGGTTGAAATAGTGACATGTGGCACTCTGTATAATTACACTCTACTTAAGCAATATATAATGAGGTCATCATGGGAGATTAGACATAACTCTTTCTTCAAGAATCCAATCTTGGTATTAATTGTTTGGTTGGAAAGAAGAGTCATAGATATACTACCAGACATAATTTCATATCTTGGATATTCACAATTATGAAGGTACAACAGATGAAATACATGGCTCCTAAAAAGCAAGAAAAATGTGTGTATTTTTTAAATTTTGCATAAATTTTATTTGAAAATTTAGTTTGAAGTGATTCAAAGGACACAATGAAACATTGATATCATTTTTTGATTTCAAAATTCCTCACAACAAAAAAATAGACACATATCGTAAGAAACCATAAATCTCTTCTATGATACATCAAGAAGAGGAAGAAATGCAATGTGATATATTAAAATTATGAAACCAAGTGCAACAAATTTCGTTCTCGCAAATAGTAACCAAAAATGAAATGGAAGCTAATATAGATATTTTGAAGAATGGTATGGAAGATAAAATGGATGGTATAGAAGTAAAAATGAAAAGCAACATGGAAGATCTGAAGAATGGTTTAAAAATAGACATGGAAGGTTTGAAGGAAAGTTTGACAAAGTTGCTAAAAGAAATGCTTCCTAATGGAGAAAAGGTATTAGATGAAACTTATGATGAGAATAAAAGGAGTGTTAATCATGATTCCATAGACTCTAACTTTGGATTGAAGACCCACCATATTCCAATGATCGATATGAGGAAGTTTGATGGAAAGGATCCGTAAACATGGATACTATAGATGGAGCAATATTTTGATCTCCATAATGTGCAACACACACAGAAGGCACACATTTCAATTTTATATTTAGAACCAATCAGTTTGTATGGTATCGATAGCTTTTTTCTCTTAAACCACTTTTCACTTAGTCAATTTTTATGGAGGAAATGATAGGAAATTATGAGCATACAAAGAGCAACACCTTCTTTAGCCAATTGATAAATCTAAAACAAAAGGGTTCAATGGAAGAGCACATTCAGGAATTCCAAAAATTGAATATCAAGGTCAATGATATTCTAGAGGAGCATAGGATTGATGTCTTCATTGGCACCATAAAGGATAACATCCAACATGAGGTTCAACTTTGGGAACCTCATTCATTGGACAAGGCATTCAGGGTGGCAAGAAAAGTTGAAAGAAAAATTATGGAAATAAGGAAGTCTACCACTCACAACTATAAAAATAGAAATGTTTTTTCTCCTAACATTCCACAACCTACAAGATTGACACCACAAAAATTGGAGGAAAAAAGAGAAAAAATGGCTTTTTTACAGTTGAAGTAGAAAATAAACTAAAATTCATAAATGTGTTGAGAAGAAATTATTCTACATGCATTACAAAGAGGTGGAAGAAAAGGAACAATAAACATCAAAAGAGGAGGATATAAACTAGGAACCAACCTCAAAGCAAGAAAAAATGAATGTGACCATATATTGTAATGCATTGGTAGGAATTACCACTCCTCAAAATCTCAATATAGAAGGATATATCAAGAAGAAAAAGGTAATAGTGTTGATTGATTTGGGTAGAACCCATAATTTTATTCATTGTAAGATTGCCAGGGAATTGAATTGCTTCCTATATCGAGCACCAGAGTGTCAAGTGATGGTTACAAATGGAGGGAATATAAATTTCTCTGTAAAGTGCAATAATATCAAGCCAACCATGGGGGAATATTTATTGAATAGTCCAATGCTTTCCATTCCAATGGGTGGTGCTGATGTTGTACTAGGAATCCAATGGTTAAAATCTTTGGGGGCCATAGCTTTCAATTTTCAAGAACTTTTCTTGATTTTTGTTGGGAAGGAATGGAAGTTGAATGAATGGGCATCACGGGGAAGCCATCAAATATAATCATCTTTAATGGCATGAGAAAGATTCTGAAGGAAGAACATTGGGGCATAATTGCATAATTATGCTCAATATCGGTTCAAATATCGAAATCATCTATTTCTATAGATCTCCAAAACTTATTGGACAAGCATTCCAAGGTGTTTGAGACTCCCAAATGCCTCCCACCTATTCGTGATCATGATCATGAGATTCACTTGATTCCAAGAAGTGTTCCTCTAAACATCAAGCCTTACATATATCCTTGTGCCAAAAAGAGTGAAATTGAACGTATGGCTACAAAAATGCTAGAGGTTGGTATAATTAAACCTAGTCAAAGTTCTTTCTCTACTCCAGTAGTATTGGTGCATAAGAACGATGAATCATGGTGTATGTGTCGAAATTATAGGTATATCAAGAAGCTCACTATTAAAGATAGATTTCCCATTCCTGTCATTGATGAATTATTGGATGAATTACATGGAGCAATTTACTTCACCAAGATGGATCTTCATTCAGGATATCATCAAATTAGAATGAAGACTGAAGACATAGTGAAAAAAAATTCATAACTCATGAGGGTCGTTCTGAATTTTTGGTCATGCCTTTTGGCCTTAAAAATGCACCTTCCACATTTCAAGGTTTGATGAATTCCATTTTCAAAGCCTTGCTTAGAAAATTTGTGTTAGTATTTCTTGATGACATACTAATCTACAACAAGTCTTGGAACGATCATGTTCAACATGTTGACAGGGTGCTCAAACTATTGGAGGAGAAACAATTATATGAAAAGAACCTCCAAATGTTTCTTTGGAGTAGATGAGGTGGAATATTTGGGTCATATTATATCTCATGAGGGTGTTAAGGTAGACCCTAACAAAATTACAGCCATTAGGGAATGGAAAATCCCCACAACCATCCAACATCTTCATGTATTTCTTGGTTTGACGGGGTATTATCACAAGCTTGTTAAGAATTATAGGAGAATAGTGGCACCTCTAACATCATTACTGAAGAAAGATGCATTTTCTTGGACTCTAAAAGCAACGGAGGCCTTTGAACATCTTAAAGAGGCAATGTGCCAAGCACCGATCTTAGCTATGCCAAACTTCACAAAAACTTTTATTGTAGAATGTGATGCTTCAAGAAATGGAATTAGTGTTGTTTTAATGCAAGAAGAAAGACCCGTTTCTTTTGAAAGCTATCCAAGCAAACGGAAGTATTTACACAAACCTATTTATGAGAAGGAAATGTTGGCAATACTACATTCACTAAAGCAATGGTGACCTTACCTAATGGGAAGACACTTCAAGATAAAAACAGATCATCATAGTCTTAAATATTTTTTGGAGCAAATATTATCTTGAAAAGCATGACAAAAATGGGTGACAAAGATGTTAGGTTATGACTTTGAAATCATCTACAAAAGGGGAAGCAAAATGTTGTTGTAGATGCACTCTCAAGAAAGGACGAGGATGTGGAAGCATTTCTTCGTGCCATTTCTATTAACCAACCTAAGTCGATAACTAAAGCAAGGGAAGAATGGAAGAATGATGAAGAGGTTTGGTCACTCATTCAAAAGTTGTAGAAATATACCATTACATTTGATACATTTCGCTGGAAAAATGATTCATTATGGTATAAAGATCACTTATATATATGTAAGAATTCTCAACTCAAACAAAATATTATTTTGGAATTGCACACCTCTCCCTTAGGAGGGCACTCAAGATTTTTAAAAATTTACCATAGGGTGAAGAAGGAATATTTTTGGGATGGTCTTAAATATCATATTCAGAATTTTGTGGCAAAATGTTTGGTTTTACAACAAAATAAAGTTGAGACAATTAAGATCCCGTGTATGTTACAACCTTTAGTCATTCCAAGTAACCATTGGGAGGAGTTCTCAATGGATTTGAACACAGGTTTACCAAAGTCTGAAGGAAATAGTGTCATCATGGTGATTTTTGATAGACTTACCAAGTAGGAACACTTTTTTGCATTATCTCATCCTTTTAAAGCAATTACATTTTCTACTGCATTTATGGAAACAATTCAAAAGTTTTATGGAAATCCAAAGATTATAGTAAGTGACAGAGATCCCATTTTGACCAGAAAGTTTTGGACGTAATTTTTTTCTTGTCTTGGTAGTCAATTAGCTCATAGGTCAGCTTATCATCCTCAATCTGATGGGCAAACTAAGATGTGAACAAATGTTTGGAATGATGTCTTTGTTTCTGTGTATCTGCTAAACAAACAGAATGGGTCAAATTATTACCTCTAGTTGAATGGTTGTATAACACTTCCTTCCATATTGCAACACAAATGACCCCATTTATGGCACTTCATGGATATCATCCACCATCCATCACATCATATTTAAGAGAAAATTCTAATGTTCAAGTAGTGGAAGATCACATCGAGCATCAACAACAAGTTATCCAAATCTGAAAGGATAACCTCACTCTAGTGTAGAAGAAGCTTTCCACCCTCCTTCGATTCTCTTTGATCTACATGTCTCCCAGCTAAGCCAATAGTTTGCAGAGTAAGTGAATGAATGAAGAATACTAACCACACCACCAGATGCATACATAACATATGATGGCTAGCTATAGCCAGTGAATGAAGCTTGTAACTCTAATTTATCTAAGAAGAGATAAGATGGTAGTTATCTAGCATTAGATACAGAAGAAACATAGATGACCTATTAAATGGCCAATCCTGTTCACCAATGCAGGGATAAGATGACAGTTATCTAGCATTGGACATAGGATAAAGCATGAATAAACCTATCCAGGTGCAAGTTTAGAACAGAGGGGAAATGGAAATTAAACATATAACATCAAAAGAAGCCTGTATTACTAAAAATGAAGATGAGACGCTGCAAGGAACATAGTATCTATAGTCTCTAGAAGTTGAACCTCTATTACATCTTGCTTTCAGCTATTTATAGTTTATTTTTACAATGATCCTTAGTCGTTTAGGGCTGGAGATGTTTCAATTGACCACCTACCATCATTAACTATCCGATTGGGTTTCGGGATGCAATTTCCCTTCCATCACGATAACATTAATCAATTCTGGTACGGTGCTATCCTGTTAGGTTGTTGGCTTGATTGTGGCAGTGGAGCTCCATGCCTATTTAATTCCTCTTTCTAGATTGTGCTATGTCCTTATTTCTTTGGCCATGCTTTCTGTTAATTCGATTCAATGGTCTGACTATCATCAGATTGACAAAGTTGACCACCTTCCCCTTTGGGTAACAAATAGGGAGTGGAGTATGAAGTGCATGGGTGGATGGACGTGGAAAATCAAAAAGACGAAGAGGTGAAAAAGTGGTGGAGGATGATTAGGAGTGGGACATGTTCGGACCATTAGATCTCGGGTGGACAGATCAGACGGTTATCAGGTGGAACAGGTTTACAGATGATAACACCCAGGGGTGGTTTAGATCAGGAAGTTATGGTTTTTTATCGGAAGGGCATTGGGTAGTAAGTGGTAAATTTCAGAACTTGTCCTATTCCATTCAATGGACGACACGTGGCGGCAGAGGAGAGAGAGAAACCACCCTCATCGGGTGGGTACTTTTCATGCTAGTTTTCAATGCGATATGAGTGAGATCCATTAGATCTGGTGGGGGTGATCTAATGGCGGGGAAACATCGGGCACATTTTAGTGATCGGGTGAAATGCAAGCCATCAAATCGTTGGGGAAAGATCAACGGCGGAGGATGCAGAGGTACGGGGTGTCCTAGAGAAATGTGCAGATGGTGCGCATGGCAGAAAGGTGAGGTTTTGCAGGGGTTTTGGGTTAACTTTCTTAAGGATAAGGAGAGAGAGGGTTTCGTCGGGATGTGAGGGTTAGGTTAGGAAACAAGCGGAGAAAAATGTGAGTAGAGTAAGTGAGAAAGTGGGGTAATGGTCTGCATGGGACCCTCTTTAAGGATAGTAAAGCAGACCGGGTCCTTCCTTCAACCTTCGAAAATGGCAGCACTGCATCTCAGGGCCAACAGTCCACCCTCAATTGAACCTTCAAACAGACCCAATCACTTCTCCTTTCACCTGTGTTCACATGTTGCCTTACTCGGCCTTGATGTGGCATGAGACAACCCTCCATGCAGTCAAAGAGGCACCCAAACTAGCCCTAATCCCTCACTCTATTTTGTCCTCTTCCCTTGTGGCAAAACAAAGGTATCTCCATCTTCACTGAGTTGTTGTCCCTCCTTCTTAACGTTTCCTTAATGTTGCTCTCTTTGGATGTGTAATAACCTCACATATCACCCTATATTTATATCCAAAGGAGGGGCTTGTTAGGATATTCCGACACATAGGAAATAGTTAGGTATAACTTGGTCTAGTATAGAGTTAGGTAAAGTGTGTTTCTTTACTACGTACATTTGTAATTTACAATCCGACGGTCATGATATATAGTAATCCGACGGTTCATTCTCTCCTCGGTATTACCGACACTTGATCCGTGGTTTAACACCCGATTGGTCAATGATCTCTATTTAAAGAGCATGGAGGGTCATTTGTAGGTTAACTGTTCACGAGAGAAGCTTATGTAAATTTTCATTCTTTTATTAATAAATTGCCTAAAGTGGTCGCGTTGGCTCAAGCCGTGGACTGTTTCCCTCTTTGAGGGTTTTAACCACGTCAAAAATACTGGTGTATTGATCTGTGATATATTTGTGAGTGGTGTCCTTTGGTGTTTTGTCTGAGGAACTTACCCTGTAAATTCCTACATGGTATCAGAGCTATTTGAAGGCCACATCCATTGGTGATCCAAATCTGAAGCCGGTAGAACTGCATCCGACTGCCATTTCCTAGATCTGTTGTTTCTGACTGCTTTCGGGCCAAGAGGACTGCTCTGTTGTGTTAGGAGCATCTGTTCCAGTGACGAACCCCTTTCATTTCATGCGGAAAGGTTTCTGGTAGCCCTAGCTACATCATTTTCAAGATCTGGAGGTATACAGTGTTTATTTGCAGTTTCTAGTTATTTTCTCTCTATTTATTATTTCGGTTTATTTAGCTTATTTTTTATTACTATATCTATACCATTCATTTCTGTGTATGCTCTTTTCCCTGCGACTCTGTGGAATCTGGGCAAATCAGAAACAGAAATGAAGGATTTTTCTCATGTGTATGCTCTTTTCCACTACGCCTTAGTGTGATCTCGGAAAATCAGAAACATTGAGGAAAATATTTAGTTTCTGGGTAAAGCTAACTGTAAGTCGTAAGGTTTGCTTTTTTTGTATGTCCATGTTGGGTTTTGTGTTTTTTTTTTTGTAGGGAGAAAAAGAGCTTTCTCAAGCAAGCACGCAACCCAAAGCTTCAGTGACCAAAAAAAACAAAGCCCTCTCTCTCTCTCTCTCTCTCTCTCTCTCAAACTTTTAGTCTAGCTCACTTGGTTGAAAGCTAATTTATGAGAGTAGAGGTCTTGAGTTCAAGTCTCCTTTTTGTTGGAAAGGGGGCGTTTTTTTCATTTCCGCACATTCCCGCACTTCGTCGGTGCCTTCATAAACTTTTCTTCAAAAAGCCATAACTTCTTCATCTCGAAGCCATTTTCAGAGCCGTTTTTTTGAACCAGCCTAATTTTTCAAGATATTTCCATTGGAACACTTAGTTTCAGCATATATGGCTTCAGTTTCTGTTAAAATAGAAAGTCCATGCCAATTTATTCTTGACAACACCAACTACTTCCAATGGTGGTCCTACATTGTGGATTTACTTAGGAGTAAAGCTATTTACAGAATAGCCTCAAGCCAAGAAACCAAACTGAAAGATGAAGATAAGGCAGCTAAATGTGAAAATAGGCAAGATCAAGCACATGGGTTGATAGGGATGTCTGTTTCTCCAGATCTTAGATTCCATATTGTAGAACTTGATACTCCTAATGAAGCAATGAAGGAGATTACTAAAGTTTTTGGAATAAAAAATGAACTTAGAGCCCATCAACTTGAAAATGAGTTTCTTACATTGGACCCAAATAATTTTTCTTGCATTGAATATTTTTTGTCCAAGTTCAAGACCCTTAGACTTCTCTTGGAAGGTGTTAATGTTAAGAAAGAAGATAATAAACTTATCTATTCCATTCTTACTAGGTTTGGACCAGCCTACTCTGTGTTTGTTTCCACCTTCCATTCTACAAGAGAAGCTTTCATTTCTCAAGGACAAACCTACAAGCCACCTTCCTTTGATTCTTTTTGTGATTCTTTAATAAGAGAACAAGAAAAACTCTTACACCTTGGTCTTCTTAATCTTGGAAACTCTTCTAAGAAAGCGTTAGCCGCCCAACAGCAACCAAATTCAAAGAATCCTAAGAAGTCGTATCCTAGAAGGAATGGTCCTAAACCAAACAAGGGTCCTAAGCAATTTCAGCCTCAAAATGAAAAATCATTTCACCAGAATGATAAGACAAATAAAAACAAAGGGAAGAAGACTAATAGACATTGCCACTTTTGTAATCGGGATGGCCACTTAGAATCTAAATGCTTTAAGAAGATGGAAGCCTTGGAAGCAGCAATGAAGAAGCATAACATCCATTTGGAGCACTCTCAAATTCATCTTCAGGAATGGCACTTTTTGCATGTGGTTGTCAAGCATCTCGGTCTGGCTATGCACTAAATGTGTCTTCTTCCTCTCATTCTCATGAGTGGCTCATTGATTCTGGAGCTTCTTATCACATGGAAAAATAAAGCCATTTTTTCTCTTTAAATGATTGTAACACCAAAAATATATATGTTGGTGATGATATATCTCTTAGTGTTGTAGGGACTGGAACTGTTCATATAGACAATGGTCAATTTAATGATGTATTATGTGTTCCAACCTTATCCTGCAACCTTCTATCTGTATATCAGATAACTCATTCAGGTGAAGGTAAAATCTTTGAATTTTCACCTCACGATGTTGTAATTAAGGACCTAAAGGATCCTAAACAAATTTTAGCTACTGGCATTGCTGATGATTCTACAAGGTTGTATAAGTTTCACAACTTTGGGTCATCAAATCTTCCCTCAGTATTTGTTGCTCATAATGATGAAGTGAGCAAAATTTGACATGAGCAATTTGGTCACTTAAACTATCGCTCCCTTCAGAATCTATGTAAAGAAAATATGGTGACAGGTCTTCCAATGGTATCTTGCAGAGATGGTGTTTGTTCCAGATGTGTACTCAGAAAACATCATCGGGACAGTTTTGAAAAACGTGCCTCTTGGCATGCCTCAGCCCCTTTACAGCTTGTGCATAGTGATTGATGTGGTCCACTTCCAGTTGTTTGCTTCTCTGGCTACAAGTATTTCTTAACTTTCATTGATGATTTCTCCAGACGCACTTGGGTATACTTCTTAAAACTCAAGAGTGAAGTATTTAACAAATTCTTGGCCTTTAAGGCCTTTGTTGAAAAACAATCTGGACATCAAATTCTTAAGCTAAGATCAGATAATGGCGGAGAATATGTTAAAAACGACTTCATCAACTTTGCACTGAGCATGGAATCCAAATGCAACATACTGTTCCATATACTCCACAACAAAATGGTGTGGCTGAAAGGAAGAATCGCACCTTAAAGGAAATGGCTAATTGTATGCTTCAATCTAAAGGACTTAGTCTTAATTATTGGGCAGAAGCAATTAACTCTGCAAATTACATAATAAATCGCACTCCTACTAAGGTTTTAAAGAATATCACTCCTGAAGAAGCATGGAGCTCAATTAAACCAGATGTAAGTCACTTTCGTGTTTTTGGAAGTGAAGCATGGGCCCATATTCTAGATGAGAAACATAGAGCTTTAGAACCTAAGAGTGAAAAATGTATTTTTGTTGGATATTCTGAAGGTGTCAAAGGATATAGACTTATTCCATTTAAGTCCAAAATGTTATCATTAGAAGAGATGTAAAGTTTGCTGAAAATATATCGGCCTACGAGCCTAGTTTGGCGAATGTGCCACCTCTCTCTATCTCTTCTACTTTTGAACATATTTCTTCTTCAAATGATGAAAGCGAGGATGACAATCCTCCCCCACCTTCTCAGGATCCTCCTTCAGCTCCTTCACTTCCAAAATGGGTCCGTGCTACTCGGGATGTAGTAGGTGATCTTGCTGGTGATCTTACAGATCAGTGTCATACACGTTCTCAGTTCGAAAGAGCCTCTTCTTTACTGGCTCAAGTCTCAGCGAATTATGATCCTGACACCTTTGCAGAAGCTTCAGGCCATCTAGATTGGGACGCAGCGATGAATGAAGAATAT
>APFE030635113.1:127068-148258 GCA_000404065.3 Pinus taeda
GGTCTTCAAGTCTTGCAATCCAAGGAGGGTATTTCCCTTTCCCAGTCCAAGTATGCTTGTGATATTCTTCGTCATTTCACATGGAAGATTGTAAGCCAGCTCCTTCTCCCTTTCAGTCTGGAGTCAAACTTTCAGTCTCTTGTACTTCTCCTGAAGTTGATGCTACCTTATACCGTCAACTTGTAGGAAAACTCTTGTATTTAACCCATACTCGTCCTGACCTTTCCTTGCTGTTGGCCTTTTTGCTCGTTTTTTGCAAAACCCCCGTGAAAGTCATTGGAAAGCAGCTAAAAGAATACTTCGTTATGTTCGAGGTACAATACAGTTTGGGATTCATTACAGTGCCAAAGCAACTCCTCTATTAGTTGGTTTCACTGATTCTGATTGGGCTGGTGACCCTGATGAACGGAAGTCTACTGCCGGTTATGTCTTCACTCTTGGTTCAGGACCTATTACATGGGCTTGTAAGAAACAGGCTGTCATTTCTCTTTCGTCAGCAGAAGCAGAGTATCGTGGTTCCGTGGAGGCTAGTAAGGAAGCCTTGTGGCTTCGTCAGATCTTATCAGAGTTTGGTTTTGAGCAGCAGCATCCGACTACACTTTGGTGTGCTAATCAAAGTGCCATTCAGCTTTGCAAAGATCCAGTTCAGCATCAGCGCAGCAACCACATTGAACTACACATGCACTTCATCAGAAAGCTCATTCATGACCATGTTCTTGAAGTGCAATATTGTTCAACAGATGATCAGGTTGCAGACATCTTTACAAAGGCTCTCACAGAGGCAAAGTTTACTAAACTTCGATTTATGGTTGGAGTTCAAGAAGTTGTCACTAAGGGGGGATAGGCTCTAGTGCCTCCTTCCTTCTCCTATTGTGTCATATTTGTAAATCCTTCAATCCTATCCCAAGTTGTTCTTAAGGAGGGACGTTAGGATATTCCGACACATAGGAAATAGTTAAGTATAACTTGGTCTAGTATAAATTTAGGTAAAGTGTGTTTCTTTACTATGTACATTTGTAACTTACAATCCGACGGTCATGATATGTAGTGATCCGACGGTTCATTCTCTCCTCGGTATTACCGACACTTGATCCGTGGCATAACACCCGATTGGTCAATGATCTCTATTTAAAGAGAATGGAGGGTCATTTGTAGGTTAACTGTTCACTAGAGAAGCTTATGTAAATTTTCATTCTTTTATTAATAAATTGCCTAAAGTGGCTGCATTGGCTCAGGCCATGGACTGTTTCCCTCTTTGAGGGTTTTAACCACATCAAGGTTACTGGTGTAATTATATGTGATCTGTTTGTGAGCGGTGTCCTTCGGTGTTCTGTATGAGGAACTTACCTTGTAAATTCCTACAGGTCTCCTTCCAACATTGCTCTAGGGATGTCCAACTATCAAGGAAGCTTACTAAACTTAAGCTGACCTTAACTTATATGGTACCAACCTAAGCTACACGAAACAAGGAAATGGGTATGAGTTTTCGAAATGGGCACGAATACGAAACGTGACCTCCTGAAATTTTGGAAATGGGGAAATACAAATATATATATATATATATTATATATATATATTATATATATATTATATTATATATATAATATATTTATTAGATTAGGACATTTAAGAAATGTTACGTGCAATCATAAAGCATACATGACACATTATAATTTATTACATTTAAACATTATGATTAAATTTACATCACATTTACTCATGAATGATCACATAATGAAAAGAAAAATATTGGAATATCCAAAAGTAACCTTTATTATATATCCAAATCTCAAAATCAACCCTTATTATATATATGAGGCTCAAGGACAATAAAGACTATAAGGTTGCAAGAACTATAGAGACAAGATACTAATCCCAATCATCATAATCCTCATTAGAAAAAGAAGCAAAAAGGTAATAGTGTTGATTGATTTGTGTAGAACCCATAATTTTATTCATTGTAAGATAGTCAGGGAATTGAATTGCTTCCTATATCGAGCACCAGAGTGTCAAGTGATGGTTACAAATGGAGGGAATATAAATTTCTCTGTAAAGTGCAATAATATCAAGCCAACCATGGGGGAATATTTAATGAATATTCCAAAGCTTTCCATTCCAATGGGTGGTGCTGATGTTGTACTAGGAATCCAATGGTTACAATCTTCGGGGCCAATAGCTTTCAATTTTCAAGAACTTTTCTTGATTTTTGTTGGGAAGGAAGGGAAGTTGAATTAAAGGGCATCACGGGGAAGCCATCAAATATAATCATCTTTAATGGCATGAGAAAGATTCTGAAGGAAGAACATTGGGGCATAATTGCATAATTATGCTCAATATGGGTTCAAACATCGAAATCATCTATTTCTATAGATCTCCAAAACTTATTGGACAATCATTCCAAGGTGTTTGAGACTCCCAAATGCCTCCCACCTATTCGTGATCATGATCAGGAGATTCACTTGATTCCAAGAAGTGTTCCTCTAAACATCAAGCCTTACATATATCCTTGTGCCAAAAAGAGTGAAATTGAACGTATGGCTACAAAAATGCTAGAGGTTGGTATAATTAAACCTAGTCAAAGTTCTTTCTCTGCTCCAGTAGTATTGGTGCATAAGAAGGATGAATCATGGCCTATGTGTCGAAATTATAGGGAGCTCAAGAAGCTCACTATTAAAGATAGATTTCCCATTCCTGTCATTGATGAATTGTTGGATGAATTACATGGAGCAATTTACTTCACCAAGATGGATCTTCATTCAGGATATCATCAAATTAGAATGAACACTGAAGACATAGTGAAAAAAACATTCAGAACTCATGAGGGTCATTATGAATTTTTGGTCATGCCTTTTGGCCTTACTAATGCACCTTCCACATTTCAATGTTTGATGAATTCCATTTTCAGAGCCTTGCTTAGAAAATTTGTCTTAGTATTTCTTGATGACATACTAATCTACAACAAGTCTTGGAAGGATCATGTTCAACATGTTGATAGGGTGCTCAAACTATTGGAGGAGAAACAATTATATGAAAAGAACCTCCAAATGTTTCTTTGGAGTAGATGAGGTGGAATATTTGGGTCATATTATATCTCATGAGGGTGTTAAGGTAGACCCTAACAAAATTACAGCCATTAGGGAATGGAAAATCCCCACAACCATCCAACATCTTCATGTATTTCTTGGTTTGACAGGGTATTATCGGAAGCTTGTTAAGAATTATAGGATAATAGTGGAACCTCTAACATCATTACCCAAGAAAGATGCATTTTCTTGGACTCTAAAAGCAGCGGAGGCCTTTGAAAATCTTAAAGAGGCAATGTGCCAAGCACCGATCTTAGCTATGCCAAACTTCACAAAAAAAATTATTGTAGAATGTGATGCTTCAGGAAATGGAATTAGTGTTGTTTTAATGCAAGAAGAAAGACCCATTTATTTTGAAATCTATCCAAGAAAACGAAAGTATTTACACAAACCTATTTATGAGAAGCAAATGTTAGCAATACTACATTTACTAAAGCCATGGTGACCTTAGCTAATGAGAAGACACTTCAAGATAAAAACAGATCATGATAGTCTTAAATATTGTTTGGAGCAAATATTATCTTCAAAAGCGCAACAAAAATGGGTGACAAAGATGTTAGGTTATGACTTTAAAATCATCTACAAAAAAGGGAAGCAAAATGTTGTTGTAGATGCACTCTCAAGAAAGGACGAGGATGTGGAAGCATTTCTTCGTGCCATTTCTATTAATCAACCTAAGTGGATAACTAAAGCAAGGGAAGAATGGAAGAATGATGAAGAGGTTTGGTCACTCATTCAAAAGTTGTAGCAATATCCCATTACATTTGATACATTTAGCTGGAAAAATGATTCATTATGGTATAAAGATTTCTTATATATATGTAAGAATTCTCAACTCAAACAAAATATTATTTTGGAATTGCACACCTCTCCCTTAGGAGGGGACTCAAGATTTTTAAAAATTTACCATAGGGTGAAGAAGGAATATTTTTGGGGTGGTCTTAAATATCATATTCAGAATTTTGTGGCAAAATGTTTGGTTTTACAACAAAATAAAGTTGAGACAATTAAGATCTCAGGTATGTTACAACCTTTAGTCATTCCAAGTAACCGTTGGGAGGAGTTCTCAATGGATTTGAACACAGGTTTACCAAAGTCTGAAGGAAATAGTGTCATCATGGTGATTTTTTATAGACTTACCAAGTATGAACATTTTTTTGCATTATCTCATCCTTTTAAAGAAATTACATTTCTACTGCATTTATGGAAACAATTCGAAAGTTTTATGGAAATCCAAAGATTATAGTAAGTGACAGAGATCCCATTTTGACCAAAAAGTTTTGGACGGAATTATTTTCTTGTCTTGGTACTCAATTACCTCATAGGTCATCTTATCATCCCCAATCTAATGGGCAAACTAAGATGTGAACAAATGTTTGGAATGATGTCTTTGTTTCTGTGTATCTGCTAAACAAACAGAATGGGTCAAATTGTTACCTCTAGTTGAATGGTGGTATCACACTTCCTTCCATATTGCAACACAAATGACCCCATTTATGGCACTTTATGGATATCATCCACCATCCATCACATCATATTTAAGAGAAAATTCTAAGGTTCAAGTAGTGGAAGATCACATCGAGCATCAACAACAAGTTATCCAAATCTTAAAGGATAACCTCGCTCTAGTGTAGAAGAAGCTTTCCACCCTCCTTCTATTCTCTTTGATCTACATGTCTACCAGCTAAGCCAATAGTGAAAGTCATACTTGTACTCATCTACCACCTCCAAGGCGCCATCCTCAAAGACAAAAGTACCCCGATGCTTCTTTCTTTACAAAGAAAAATCATGACTCTAGTTTTGCTGGTATTTACTTGCATTCCCACCTCTTGATAAAAGAGTTCCAGAGATTTCAAGTGTTCTCTCAAACCTAGTGCCAATTTAGTGATAAGAATATGGTCATCTATATATAAAAGTAGTTTCACCACATATCTTGGTAGTTGGATGCATTCTCCTTTGGTATTGTTTATCCACTCTTCAAGCTTATCAATATATAAACCAAATAATGTGGGCAAAAGAGGACATCCTTGTTTGACCCATATGTCTTTGGCATGCCCTATATTCCTTTGGGACCTTTAGTTCTTCCATTCTGTGTCATAATTTATTTATAGCCACAATATTGAAGGCTTTTTTGAAGTCAACAAAGCAACCGAGTGCTTCCCCACCTTGGTTGTCCCAAAATTTTTCAATGAAGTGTCTTAGAGTGATGCAATGATCAATGGTAGAATGTTTAGGCCTAAAGCCAACGTGTCCCTTTACTCTTTTTCCCTCTTGTTCTGCCCATTCGCTGATTCTGTGCTCTAGCATTCTCCCAAAAAGTTTTCCAAGAAGAGGGTTGATCATAATAGTATGATAGTCGGAAGGGTTATTAATATCTCTAATTCGAGGAAGAGGTATAACAACATTTGTTGTCCAATCAACTGGAAAGATATCTTGATTGAATAAGAATCGAATATGTTCACCACATATTGTTTCCTTTGACCATTACGACGTTTGACATGTCGGGGAGAGTCGTGACTATGACACGGATCATAATTACATGGAATTTGGTGGAATCATTCCCCATGGAGACACATAGAAAAGTAGTTGACTCTGAAACTTACCGACAATTGGGTACACTATCATTGACACTTTGGGTAATGTTTCTTCTTCTTTGTGTTTCACATGTGAATGGCTTGACATAGGATTAGGATTTCTTTTCTTATTTTTCAAGTTTACTGTAAAGCAAAGAATAGATCTTGGTTAATTCACTTGAGACTAGCTTAACCTAATTATAAGTTGAGCAACATGACAAGGAGCATACCATAACATGTAAGTATGGATAATATACGACATCGTAATTTGGATTTTATTAAACATAAATTTATTTAAATTCAGTATTTATTAAAAATTGAAAAAGATTAATATATATAATTAATGTATAAAGTTATATGTGTATAAAAATATAATATTATTATTAAAACCATATTAACATAAATTTATTTTAATAAAAAAAGATAAAATTCAAATTTGTAGAAAACCTATAAAACTGAATACACTAAAAAAAATATTTATTGATGACTACAAAACAAAACATTTACATCTAAAACCACTAAAATCCTTGAAATTAAACTAGTTGTTATAAACAACCAGAAAAATTTCTCTTATAAGTCAATGTTTGTGTTAAGACTTAAGTTACAAGGTTTCAATCAATATTCAATATGTAAGTTATAACAAGGTACATCATTGGTTTTAAAAATTTTATTGGTCAAAATATTCCTATATGTAAATAGAATTGGAATGTGTTTCCTTGATATTAGCTACTGGGTTATTCCTAAGATCATATGAATATTAGATATGATTGTCATAGCACATGAACTGACATGGTTGACAGTCCATCACTGACATGCTTATATCACTAGAAACATTACAGTGCTAAATGTGAGCTAATCTATATAAATGATTAAATTGTTAATAAACAAAAAATAAATTAAAATTTTAACATCAAAACTAAAAGTAATTCAACCCCGAAACTAGTTCAACGTCAAAATTAATTTAGAGCCAAAACTAATTCAATCTCAGCACTAACATGACCTATATCACTAGAAACATTACAATGTTAAATGTGAGGTAATCTATATAAATGAAATAAATTAATAAACAAAAAATAAATTAAAATTTTAACATCAAAACTAAAATTACTTTAACCCAAAACTAACTCAATGTCAAAGCTAATTCAACTTCAAAACTAATTCACATCAACTTTGTGTTATTAGATAATAATAATAAAAAGTTATTTAAAAAATATGAAATTGAGTACTTTGTAACCCATCAAATCATTTTCATTTTTATATGAATAATAAATTTTGTCCACAAAATCTGAAATGAAGTGATAAATTTTGTCCACAAAATTATTTTTAATAACGGAACCAAGTCATAATGGATACATGAATGTTAATGAGAAACCAACTAACCAACTGGGAAAAGCCTTACAAGCTATATGTAATGTGCACAAATTTGTTGTTAAATTAGAAAAGCCCTTCAAACTATATCCAATGTGCACAAATGTGTTGTTGGATTAAAAAAAGCCTTTCAAACTAGATCTAACGTGCACAAATGTGGTGTGGTATTAAAATTGCCTCCAATTTAAAAATATCAAAAGAAAAATAATACAAAATATTTATGATAGATTATATATTATAGATTATATTAAAAATGATAAATGTCATGTAGCTAATATTGAAAATCTCGCACATCAACACTATGATAAGCTCACTAAATTTGAGAACAATAAACCAATACTGTATGAACATAAACCACATCATTACAAAATAAAAGTGAAATCTCATAAACCAATCTATTAGATAACCGTAAACAGAAAATTTTGGAGACTATTCGAATTGGGAAACCTGTAAAGAAGCTATGTATCAGATTGAGAAAGCTCGAGCTTGTTTAAGGAAAGTGGAAAGATATGGACGAATCAGGTAAAAGGAAACTCCCAAATAGAATGAGAGAAAGAGGATCTCTTTGAATATTGCTTTTGAGAATTTGGAACAATTAGAGAATCCCAAGATAGACGATTTACTCTGAACAGCAAAGACCTTTTGACTAGATCAGACTACAAGCTAGCCAAGCTTTACTAATAGCTATAGGAACTTTGGATAGTCGTCACAATATTGGTTTGCTAGAACATGATGAAACACAAATGATTAGTTGTTATAGGTCTTATTTCTCAATAATAATTAAAAAGTTAAGGAATATTCTAAACAGATAATGAATAAGTGCTAATAGGAAGTATTAGACTCACGAAATTAGTAGTATTATACAGAAACAGATCGAACAATATAAGAACGAAGTGAAATTTTATATAAATAAAATTCAAAAATTCAAAAAAAAATTAATTTGATTTTAGAAGATAACATTATACATATTCATTTGACTTATAAGAGATTATTGATGGTCAACCCATAAATAAATGGGCTACATCATGCACTACAAGGATACTAAAGAGGACATCTCTTTAAGTAGATTGCAGATTTTCAAAATATTCATGCTCAATTTTTTGACCAAAGCTATATTCATCCAATTGTCAAATATTCGGAAAATTTACAGTCAACTTAAGCTCAACCTCAGGTAATGCAAAAGCATTTTATCCTGTGCGGCAGGGATAATAACCGTAATGCAAAAACCGTTGGAGCGTAACCGGGATTTTAACATTAAATAAAATGTAATTTTATCATTAATTTATTAATATGTATGGAATTTTTTTTGAAATTATCTAATATTGTAAAAAATTTAAATTAATTGATTTAAAAAAATACTAGTTAGTGAATTTAACTAGTTTTATTTGAGTTAAAAGGTTTATTGTTCTATTTGAGTTAAAAGGTTTATTGTTCTATAGCATCAAGCTGATGTATAACTATATTAGTCGGTCATCAAACTTGAAATCTGCTATACACCGAAAAATTAAGCTTGAAATTTGCTATATACCGACGAAGAAATTAGATCACATAGATATTTTACCAAAAATAGCTGGATTGTTGAGATTGTTTTATTATAAAAGGAGCATCAACCGGTAAAGAAGCTTTGAAGTAGCGTTGACAATAATAAAAAAGTTTTTGAACCCAGCAACCACAAAGCTGTAGAGACTTTTACATCTCTGTAAAGTATCCTCTAAGGTTGACAAAACGGATCAAACAGAAAACACCATAGCTCTAACTTTTAACTAAATCTGGAGTCTTCTACAGCAATTCTATGGCATACCGCGCGAGGAATTTAATGACCATGCTGTCACTCCTTAACCCGCCTGAGAAGGTACTGTAACTCTCCAACACCGACGTATTCATCGCCCCCTCTAGGGCGTTCCTCAAATCCATTTCTAATTGTGATTCAATTCTAATTGTGAGACGTATGTCCATCCTCATAACAGCGATCAGAAGCAGGATGTTGAATCTCCTGATGTTCGGATGTTCCTCTGATGATTATTGTCGGAGGACATTCAGCAGTGTCGAAATCAACCATGGAGTTCTGGTCCTGAAAAACAAAATTATAATTTATTAAACAAAATTTTCCGTAAAAATCACATAAGCTATCACATAATCTGCTTAGCTGAGAAACTTGAATATCTAAGCCGCCAGTACTATGGCTGCTTCCTGATGCACTCCCTGCTTTCTCCGTCTCAAGATCCAGGACCTGTGAAAATATTACAAGCAAGGAATGAATCTATAGGATGAAATTCGTTTGTGAATGAAGTTTTGCAAATCTTGGTTGAACAGCAATTAGGTATTCAATCTAGACAGAAGGAGTAAGTGAAAAGGATAATGTTTTGTGTATTTTTTTTGCCTTCCACTTTTTTTCTTTTAGCGAAGGTGAAAAGCATTTGGACCACCAAAGAGTATTTTAATCATTCGTATTTGTTAATAAGATACCGTTTTCTCGTTGGAAATGAAGGAAAAAAGGAATTTGAGTACAGATGGAAACGGAATTTTAGGTATTTTACATATTTTTTAATCGTGTTATTAATTATGATTTAAGATATTATTTTGTAAGAAGGTGGTTTATTATGATTTAAGATATTATTTTGTAAGAAGGTGGTTTTATTGAGAGCCTTGCTATGCTCAGGTTTCTGATGTACAATCACAAGCTCAATAACATAGACAATCATAGACTTCCTAAGCTAGCTTTAAATTCCAGCCAAAATCACCTAAGGCTTAACCGAGGATGGCATAAGGACACAATGGACTGGTTAAACTATTGGGAGATCAATGAGAACGATGCTTTGCAAAACATAAATAACATTAAAGATATTGTTACTTATAAGTTCAAAGAAAAATTATGGAGTGAGAGAGATTTAGCGTCTAAAAGAAAATTAAGTTATTATAAGAAGGTCATCAACCCCACCCTTGAAGATCAAAAGTATCTCTCTATTCTAACTAGCTCAAAAAAGAAAATTAATATAGCAAAGATTAGAACGAATTCTCATGAGCTCCATAGTGAAACTGGCCGGTGGGTAGTTCCTAAAACGCCATGGATAGAAAGGATTTGCCATATTTGCGAGAATAGGAGCATCGAGGATGAAAACCACTTCCTCTTAGAGTGCCCTGCATACAACCACATTAGATCTCAATTTCACAACCTTTGTTACAATACTGACCTTCCTAGCTTTTTACAATGCCAAAATTATAGTGAACTCGGGAGGCTTCTCTCCAAGCTTTTTGAGCATAGGAATAAAATCTTAAATCAAAATAAATAATTTGTCTTTAGGTCCGATAGATCATTATTTGGTCTCAGCTGACGTTAACCATCATCATCATCATCATCATCATTCACTCCTGAAAGGTGCATATGGTGATTTGTATATGTGAGAAAAAGTAAAAAGATATTTTTATATTTTTTTAGTTTAAAGATAATCAGTGTTAGCAAGGGTATTTTTTGAAAAAGAAAGAAGAATTTAGAATATTTTGAGTATTAAAAAAGAGAAGGTGATTAAACTATTTTAAGAAAAAATATCAGTGGGAATATGTTCACTGCTTCTTATCTACCATAAATATTAACATATATTTTTTTATTGGTTGTTATGTGGGACCATATATTTTTATTGCCAAAAATTTTAAATTTTGGATCATTAGAAAGAAAGTCATATTACAAATAGATGATTTATGGAACATTATTTCAAATGGGTTTGACGAACTCTAAGTCAAATAGAATATGAAGCTAACATATAAGATCAAAAGGAACAACTTTTTGTGAACAGCAAGGATGATGCAACAACATTATTTCTCATACAAAAGGTTTAAATGACAATATTTTCCCAAGATTTTGTTCAAAATTTTAAATTTTTGGCCATTAGAATGAGAGCTAGATTAGAAATATATGATTTTATGGAACATTGTGTTGAACGGGTTTGAGGAATCCTCAAGTGAGATAACCTATGAGGATCAATTTTTTTATAAATAAGAAGGATGATGCAACATACATTCTTCCAAAGATTGTGGCAACAACCATATCCAAAGAAACTTGATATATTCTGGAAATGATATATAGTGAAAGGAGGAGCAACACCATTGAGCAAAGTCTTGTAGTTGTGAATTAAGTTCCTATTGTAACGAGAGAAGCAGGGGATTTGGATATTGCAGAAGTAACATCAGAATTTCTAGAAAATCCAACCAAATAAAAATAATCTATACAAGATATGGAGAGTAACGGTGACATGCACACTATGAAAAAGTTTGAAGAAGTTATTAAAAAAAAGTGATTATGTAGAAGATGCAAAGTATAGGCATGAGGAAAAATTTGATTTTCATTGTGAAAAAAAAACACATCTTGAGGATGATTTTTTTTCCCAACAACAACGAGTAAAGATAACTTAATAGTAAAACTTGAATTTGCTTCCATCATTGAATTAACTTTTATTAAAAAATTCTTTTCAAAGTCTAAGTATCATGAAAATGAAAATGTTTACGGAAAAGCTATAATTACAAGTTCATCATGGAAATTAATTTGGAATTGTCCGTAAACGGTAATGGTAGTTTCCAATGCTTACTATATTATCATGCGCCCATCCTATCGCATTAATTACACAAAGCATATTATTATAAATAAACCATGTAAAATGAGAATATAGAAGTATAGATAGTTGTATATAAAAAAAATTAAATTATATTTTTTAAAGAAATAAATGAATTTATATAAAAATTTATTAAATTTAAATAAAATTGAAAAATAAAAAACAAAATATTCTAAATTATATGTAAATGTTTATGGGGTTGGTCTATAAATACATGTCATAACATTTTTAAGTTTATAGGCTTCTTTATTTTATAACATGTTTTCTGGATTTTTAATTAAATTATGGAAAGATATGTGTAGGGTTTAAATTTGAAGTTGAAGGAATATTTTGTGTTTAGTAAGAAATACTCATTTACTATACTCTCATGGAAATCTTAATATTAAATATTTTTTAGTTTAAATAATGATGTATATCTTAATCGGGTTAATTATTTAATTAGAAAACTTTTAAAATTAGGTAAAAAGTTTATGCATTTCATTTCAATTAGTGTCTATTCAATTCATTAGTGTGCGTTACCGCTTGGAAATTCAATTCATTCCTGTGCGTTACCTCCCTAGCATTACAATTAATGTTTCCATCTTCCGCGCCCATGGCATTGATACCATATGTGAATGAGAGGACATTTACAAATTGGAATGTGTGTCCAAACTCTTCAGAGCTACGATAAAATCCAGCCCCATCATGAAAAAACTTCTTTCTCATCAATGCTCCTAGATCCTAGCTAGGTTAGTCACCACTATAGTAGTCACTTAAAAGAAAGAACTCTACTCACCCCTCTGTGATTACATTCTTATAGATGGTGAAACAAAGGTATACATTAATCCCCATTATGTTTTATTGTCTTCATTATCTTTTCATCCATTCATATTCATATTATTCTAGAAAAAATAAATATATACTCTCACTAGAATGAACCATGTTAATTTTCCTTAGGGTTATATCTTTTTTCCATTAATAATTGCATTTATTTATTTACACATTAAATTCACCTCATAATATCATAACATTATTTAGATTTACATCATTATTCGACAATGTATGCAACTATGTAGACAAAACAATATCATCATCATTAATGTAGCGAAACATAAAGGAACAATAGAAGAAAATCATTCACACATAGAGACACGAGGATTGGTCGAAGACCAGGGAAAAACCCTTTCAAATTCTTCTTCTTATTAGATTGGCATTGAATGATTAAGCAAAAGAGAGTACAATTATCCATATCTTCATCCATACAACTATCCAACAAAAATCAACCAACAGACATCGATGAAAAGAACCGAACAATGATCATACTCAAAAACCCTTATTCAAAGTCTATAATGAACTACCACTATCCGCAGTCAACTTTTGAACACTGCAGTCAATGAGAGAAAACTTTAGACAACTAAAATTTCAACATTTAGGTCCCATTTGCATGGAGGAGGAGTCATGGGTGCAACTAAGCAGTTCCAATTGCTCCCTTGAGCATCTAAGCCAACGACTGCAGCCGAAAGTATCCTTTGTCAAGCTAACAATTGTAACCCAAAACCCTATTTTCCAGTTGCATGGAGGACGAGATGTGTGTGCGAATGAAAGGCTTTAGCCACACGGATGAGCTTATGAGAAAATGACTACAGTAGGTATCTCTCTATTTCATGCCTATGATTAACTCCCAAACCCCTAAAATAAAAATGCGACCTTCGAACCCTAAAATTTCTCCTTCGTGCGAACCAATTCTCAATGGACATGCCTCACACCTGTGCAAGCCAATACAAAGAAGAGAATAGAAGAATGTATCATGATGATGTCCAAATTAGGTTGAGGTCACTTGTAGTTATATCCTTCCAAGGTTGTCCAATTTTCTTTAGGGCGAATCTGATCAATTATGCACACGTGGGCTTATAACTCAAAAAAACACTTTCCTTTCTCCAAATTTGATGATCTTTAGGTCGATTTTGGTCCTCTCAAAAAGAGGAATTCAATGCAATCATCATCTCCATCAAATTAGTTTTTAAAAGTGGAATTTAACCCCATTTGTTTAATTTAACACTCCCTCTCAACTAGGGAGAATTCCACCTATTAATATCTGACCATCGGTCATCATGTCATCTCGTCATCATCCCATGTCCACTCTCAAGTATCTCATCATCATGTATCTTCACTTTTCATCTCTTTCTTATTCATGCTTATCTATTGATTTTCCCTACTCATATGTTGATTGAGAACATTCTCACATCTAAAAGAAGAGGAATTCGACATCGGAGGGAAGCTCAATCTACCACCCTCTATTGAGGGGAGTCACTACTACCACCCAAAATCTTTGTTAGTGGGGATCCTAATGCTACCACCTAGGAAACATCAATGGGAAGCCAAATATACGACCCAAAATAACATCGGAGAGCTCACCTCAATCTAGAACAACGTTGGGTTACTTAATCTCAACTTGGATTCTCATGGGGGAGGTAAACATACACAACCCCATATCAAGAAATAGGTGATATAGTGGAGCACATAGCAGCCTATCTTATTGCATACCGATCTTCCTAACAATGACCCTTAAGAGTCATGTTGTAGAACAACTACATCATAATCCAAGTTGAGGATAGATAAATGACTTACCAAAAGGTAAGGATCACATGCCCCAATCCTCCTTAACATGTTGGCCAGACGGGGAGGGACAATCCTAACAAACCCAAATTGTTTGTATGATACCAAATAGGGTATACTCTGCAAAGACTAATATAGCGGAGCAACATCTCCAACCCTATGTGTCACGTCCCCAAGCCTATGGTGGTCTTTCAACCGTGCCGACGAGGTGCGGCACCACCAAACACTTTCTTTTTAACAATACTCGTGCACATGGACTATGCCTAATTCACTTTCTCCTACTTATTTTGTGATTCTCAACCAAGTATTATTATGCATAACCTTTATACAAATGAACACCCATACTCATTCATTATCATCAGAAATTATAAAAGAGACCAACAGTTGCACCGTATAAAGGGAGGGGCAACTCCCTGAACAATGAGTTTTCCCAACAATATCTATTAATCAATATTTCTTCAATAATATAAGCTTCACAAGTATTCTTAGCAAAATCCAAGTCTATACTTAGCCACTTTTACAATAGAGGCAAAACAGTGTTTTACAATCCTTTGTCCACACCTTGCACGGTGGGAGGGTGCTCACCCGAGTCACCAAGACCTCCTCCTCAAGTCTCACACAAATCTGCACTTCGAACAACCCTTGGGCACACCTTGCCCAACCTTTGACCAAATCCAAGTTCAACCACCAAGTGAGCGACCTCCACAGGAAGTGCACATGAGCTATGCGCATTAACCTTCTATTTTTGCGCACTTGTCTTTTCCTTGAGCTCTATGCGAAAAGGCTTGTCGAATGTTGATGATGAAATGATCCTCCAACGCTCCAATATATATGCGTACAAGTGTGGGTGGTGGCTCACCTAGGCGACCACCAAAACATGGTCTACACACCCTTCAAGCGCCCTTGCACATGTCGGCCAGCCCTCCAACACGAGTCGGCCTCCATCCAACTCCTCCATGCTTTATTGGGTATAAGTCTCCATCGTTTCCCTTATCATCGTACGCAACTCTTGCTTTCATCACATCTCCTTGTGTGCTAAATCATCACTCCACCCGCGCATGGTCGTGCATGCCATTCGTCGCATCGCACAACGCCCGCCCATGTGTGCGCGCCTGATCGCCCAGCGCCCGCCCGTCGTACATCTCCGAAGGCGTTACATCCTCCTCCACCTGAAGTCATTGTCGTCCTCGACAACATACCATCCTCCAAGCATCAATACCCATGATGTCAACTCCTCCACATATGGCGACCATCCCTCAACATATGTAGGACTCCATCTCCACCATGTCTCACCTCAGCAACCAACTGTCACCAAGATAATCCATAGAAATGTACACATCCCATCGGTATGTCATATATCAGATGTCCATGATCATCGACCATCCTGTCACAATCTCCCCATGCTGCTCTCCACCATGTAAGGCTGGTCCTTCCAACTCAAGATACATGTCCACTATAACAATGTGTCAACTCCATCATGTCATCAACACCATGTGCACAACTGCCATCAACAAGTGCTAACACAACTCCACTATGTGCCAACATCTCATCTCATCAATCTATCAAGTGTCCCATGTGAACACCCCTCTCCATGCGAACCATGTGAACACCTCTCTGTCATGTGTCCGATGTGAATTGCTGCCATGATACTCCAACATAATGTGAACATGCCCCTGTGCACTGCCGGACCCAATGTCTGAACTAGTTGGGTAGCTAATCCAACCATCATGCTCAAGCCATGAGAGTGAACAAACTCATATCACCAACAGTCGTTTCTCAAAACATCTGCCACATCCTAAACTCATCAAGAATAAACCATGCTCAGGTCCATGAAGTAGCCCTCATCTCATCTGCAACATGTCATGATGCTTGATGCCAAGCCATCCCTGGACCATCATACCTGCTCAAACTGCTTAGAGGACTCACTGTCATGAGCAGCTAACAATGAGCCCCATCTTCTTGTCCATCTAAGAAGATGTAGAGGGGTTAGAGCCAGAAGGCTCACCCTCACTAATCATCTCAATCCATCTATCAGGATCCTCAATCTCCATCCTTTGTAGATAAGTGACCCAGTCCTCCTCTCAAACAGCCGGCCTCACATATACCTCCTCCTCATCATCATCATCCTCAACCACTTCTAGCCTTCTTGACAAATCCAAGATACTATCTGAAAGTGTCTTGATGACTAATGACTGCTCGGTAAGCTTTGTCTCAACCATGAACAATCGCTTACTCATGTCACCCAATCTCTTCTCATCCCCCATTTGCATCACTGCCAACTTACAATCAGGCCTTGTTACTCCAATGGTAGGCACACCAATGGGTACATCTTCCCTTCCATCGTAAATGTACAACTTCTTCAAATGTGGAACAATCATAGCATCATATTGTTTCATAAATTCCATCCCCAGCACAGCCTCATAATCATCAATCCGCATTATAGTGAAGTCCACCTTCCCGATCCATTCACCAAGTGTTGTGTCCACTTGTTCAGTTACACCAAGAACTTCATCTGGAGGAGAATTCACTATCTTCATATGTGCCTTGATAGGTACATATTTCAGCCCTATCCTTCTCATAGTATCTTCTCCCATGAAGTTGTGAGAAGCCCCACTATCCACCATAGTGAGTATATCAGCACCTCCAACCTTCATCTGAACATACTCCAACTTATTCCTCTCAAGATCCCTCCGAGAAATCACCTCTGTAGCAGTAGTAGCACCAAGTATCTGCATCATCTCCAAAAAAGCACATTCCTCTTTTGCATTAGATTGTGCAATAGCAGCCACTTTCGGTTTAGAAGGACAATTCTTCACCATATGTGGTCCACCACATATCCAACACTTCAAGACCTTCTTCGTCTTCGAACTATCATCCGATTTCGAAGCATCATCATTCTTCTTATCTTTCGGCTTATCGGACTTCTTCTTTCTATCATCAGAAGTCTCGTCATAATGCTCCACCAACCTGTCCATAGTAGCAAAAGCTTCTTCAAGTCTTCTAATCCTTTGTCTCTTCACCTCATTGCGTGCCCAAGGCTTCAACCCAATAATGAAATTGAACACCTTGTCCCTCTCCGCCATGTCAGGAAGTTCTAGGACTGCACTTGCAAACTCCCGCTGATATGTTTGAAGGTTCCCTGTCTGCTTTATGAATTTTATCTTCATCCTTGCTTCCCATGTTTCATCCTGAGGACTAAAATGGGCCTGCAAAGCTCCTTTCATTTCATCCCACGAAGTGATGTCACTAGCACTGCCACTGGCAATCTGGTCCATCCTCCCTCGCCACCACATCTTAGCATTCGTTGTTAGAAATTGAGCAACTACCTTGACCTTTGTCTCATCATCAGATAGACCCAACCGTTCCAAGTATTGCTCCATGTCCCACAAAAAGTTGCCAAGAGTCTTTGCACTCCTTGTACCATCGAATGATTCCGGTTCCTTGAATTTCACATTAGGCACTCCTTCACCTGAGCCATGCCTCACAGCCTTCTTCAACACCACAACCTCATCCTTGGTTTGATCAAGAGATTTCTCCAAGTCCCTGATCCTTGCAAGACCCTGGTCCCTTGCTTCTTCAACCTCCTTGACCCTTAATTCAAGTTGTGTACACATAAGATCAATGTACTCGTGTTGAGTTCGGAGTTCATCAAGCTCATCCTTCATCTTCAAAGTTGCCTCCTGCTCTCTCATGACCAAGTCAATCTTCTCATTACAGTGAGCTTCCAAGTCCTCTATCTTCTCCAACACTTTCTGAATAAGTCCAAGGGTAGTATCCTTGGCATCATGACTAGACCCAACTTGAGATTCAGCCATTGCTAGTAGCTTTCTCCTTCTTTGCAACCTAGTCTCGACCATGCACCAGCTTCACCTACAACCCAAGTCCTTGATGCAACACTTATTAGGAAGTGTTTCATCAACTTCTTTCCCCTGCAAGTACCTATCAGCACAGTCACTTCTTCCACGCAACCCTGCTCAACCCAATCCTGCAAGACTCCTCCAAGTCTTTAGACTAGCTCTGATACCAACTGTCACGCCCCCAAGCCTACGGTGGTCTTTCAACCGTGCCGGCGAGGTGCGGCACCACCGAACACTTTCCTTTTAACAATACTCGTGCACATGGACTACGCCTAATTCACTTTCTCCTACTTAGTTTGTGATTCTCAGCCAAATATTATTATGCATAACCTTTATACAAATGAACACCCATACTCATTCATTATCATCAGTAATGATAAAAGAGAACAACAATTGCATCGTATAAAGGGAGGGGAAACTCCTTGAACAATGAGTCCACCCAACAATATATATTAATCAGTCTTTCTTCAATAATACAAGCTTCACAAGTATTCTTGGCAAAATCCAAGTCTTTACTTAGCCACTTTTACAATAGAGGAAAAACAACCTTTTACAATCCTTTGTGCACACCTTGCACGGTGGGAGCGTGCTCACCTGAGTCACCAAGACCCCCTCCTCAAGTCTCACACAAATCTACACTTCGAACAACCCTTGGGCACACCTTGCCCAACCTTCGACCAACTCCAAGTTCAACCACCAAGTGAGTGACCTCCACAAGAAGTGCGCATGAGCTATGTGCATTAACCTTCTATTTCTGCGCACTTGTCTTTTCCTTGAGCTCTATGCGAAGAGGCTTGTCGAATGTTGATGATGAAATGATCCTCCAACGCTCCAATATATATGCATACAAGTGTGGGTGGTGGCTCACCGAGCCGACCACCAAAACATGGTCTACACACCCTTCAAGCGCCCTTGCACATGTCGTCCAGCCCTCCAACATGAGTCGGCCTCCAACCAACTCCTCCATGCTTTGTTGGGTATAAGTCTCCATCGTTTCCCTTATTGTCGCACACAATTCTTCCTTTCGTCGCATCTCCGTGTGCGCTAACTCGTCGCTCCACCCGCGCGCGGTCGTGCATGCCCTTCGTCGCATCGCACAACACCCGCCCGTGTGTGCGCGCCCGGTCGCCCGACGCCCGCCCATCGCACATCTCCGAAGGCGTTACACTATGGGTAAGAGATAGGGGTGATAACCTATTGTCCAGAGATTCCTCAAGCTCGAGAACCCTCAATCTCAATTCCATACCCTCAAAGCTCAAACAGGGTGGAAGTGTTGGTTGAGTGTCCTCAATTAACGATGCTCTCTGTATTTCAACTAAGAGTGTGTTTTTTAAAGCGTTGTGGAAAACACCGAGAAAAATTGAATGATTCTCCTCTAGCAGTGATGGAATAATTTAGAGTTCACGATGCAGTATGATGACATGTACTCAATGTGACAATCTCTTGTACATTCTCATAATTTGAATAACATTCATTACTTTTGAAGAGGCCCCACTAACAATTCCATTGCCACGTTAACTATTTCGAACTGTTGTAGTCTAACGAGATTGCTTTTTTGCCTGGAAAATTATGGAAATACCAACCTTATTTTGAGAAAATCTAGGAGGGGTTTTTGTAAATTCAAGATATAGTCGTTAAATTTCAAGATTTTAAGTGCCATAGAGAACTTTGATAGTGCTGAATCCATTTCCACCATCAAAAACATGATACAAACATTACATATACAAAAAATTTTAAAATATATTTTACCTAAAATCCAACCACTTTTTAACCATCCCAAAAATTTCTCGAAATGTCCTTTCAAATTGACCTAAAAATCCTAATGTTTGTGCTAATAACTTGAATTGGACTGAAAATCCTAATGTATGTACTAATATATATGCACAATCTGGATTTTCATAGAGCCGACAGCATAATTATTATTTTGAAAACGGAAGGCCATCATTCACTGATATCGTCGTGTTAATCCTTCCGAAGTGGACATGCACATGGGCGTACATCTTTGTCTATATATATTATTTTATAATTCAATCTTTGGAGAATATTGAATAAGCTCGTTGAAATAAATATGTTATTTTATTTTATATTTAATGTAGTTATATAATCTTTATTATTAGCGGTATGTATTAAATTAATCTATTTTCATCGTATCTATTAAACACCACTTTATTTTTACTTTACAAAAAATAAAAAAAATATTAAACCAATCATTAATTTACGTGGTGATTAATATTTATCTGGAATAGCAGGAAATCATTAACTTACGTGGTCATTAATATTTATCTGGAATAGCAAGAAATATATGGAGTTGTCTATAATGCGACTTTTTGGAGATTCCGGTGATGGAATCCGGGGGAAGAAATTGAGATTAAATCTTGATTTGTTGTAGTTAAAATGGTTTTTTAACTGCATATTTGGATTCAGTGCCTTGAAAAACGCCTGGGACGCTTTGATTGTGCAGAAACTAGCTATCAAACTTGCGATTTCAATAAATTATTGCGAGATTTTGACCAGGAAAACTTTCAAAAAATCTCATTAAAGACAACTTCGAAATATCTTTGATGCATTATCACTTCAAAGTGATGGAGAGTCAAATTTATTCTTGGAATTAGTGAGTGGCTTCCCATGTCTTCTATACCTAAATTATTAGAAAGACAGGTGCGGTTACCGTAAATCCTTATCACATATGAACTTGTAATAATTGCCAATAATATATGGCATTTGTCATTGTTCTTGGAAGTTGGCAACATAGACACCAAACTGTAAGAATCCCATGCCGAGTTTCATGAGAAAATCGGTTTGATATGTGGAATTGTAATAATAGCCAATAATATATGGCATATGTCAACATTTTTGGTAAGTCAAAGAGCAGATTTTGAGAATCCCGTGTGGGGTTTCATGAGCACAGGACCGGCTGCAGATGTTTTTTTTTGTGATTTTGAAGCATGGCATTGGGAATGGAGGTAAGATTTAAGATCATATCTACGCCTCCTCTTTTAGAGGAAAAGTTGAGATGAAAAGGTGTACAACCAGCTACCAGTTTTGATCATAAATTATTTTATTCTTTTGTACAATTAGTTTGAAAAAATAGTGAAATCATTTTTTTATCT
>APFE030635113.1:151501-162002 GCA_000404065.3 Pinus taeda
CACAGAAGAGCTGCCACGGTCAACTTCCATCTCAAGCGAGCGAGGCACCAGCGAGATCGAGGGTTCACCTTTCTCTTGGATGGCTAGATGCACGTGCATGGTATCAGTGGACTACTCTTTTGAGTAGATCTTATTATTTGTGTTCTTCTCATGTTTCGGGGACGAAACATGCTAAGGGGGGTGGAATGTTATGTACCTAAGGGGGGGTAATATGGGGTACCGAGGGAGGTACCCAAGGTAATAATGTAATAATGGGATGGGCCATAGTAATAAATAAGGTGGTTAACCCATGTCATGTAAGGGACCACAAGTAGTTAATAATAATGTAATGGGCCAATGGTATTAGTTGATGGTATGAGTAAACCATGGTAATGATGCATGGTATTGTATGTATGAGGCCTATATAGAGGCTAGAGACTCCACATGGAGAGATATGAAGAGAAGTATTCTTGTATGAAAAGGCATATGGCTTGTGGAGTATTCTCCTTCCTTAAGGAGTGAATGTATGGTGTTGCCCTACCTTAAGGGTTTGATAATAAAGAAGAATTTCTATCTATTTCTGAGTTTATTTGCATTGTCTCATACTTTCTTATCAGATCTATAATATTCTTGGGTTAGATATACAACACACACTATAGTAAAAATTTACATTATTTCATTTTTTTTAATTAGATAAAATATTGAAATTAATATTTAAAAATAAGACTAATTAATTTTTAATTTATTATCATATTTAAATATTTATATTAATATAATTTATTTGTTGAATTGAGGCTTCTATGATCCATAATAGTTATAAGTAGAATTTTGGTGTAAATCACATATAGAAAGACTTTTGTCGACGCGTTTCGAACCAACCAGTGTGGTTCATTCTCAGGACAAGTTGAAGAAACAGATCCAGCTTTGCATGTTAAATAGTCTGAGCAGAGCCTCCAACGACTATCTTGACCAACAGTTAATTTTGACTTAGGGACCAAGTCAAAAAGTTAATTTGATAATTTTAAAGAAGTTAGTTATCATCAATGACCATACCTTAAAATATATATAAAAATATATAAATGAAATAATTTTAGATGGTGTATACGTTATTAGCTAGTTAAAAGGTTGTAATTTAATACTTAAAAATTGTAATGGTGTAACCCAGCCCAATGGCCCACGCTTTTACACGTCTAAATGTGAAGACGTGTCAACAAAATAGCTCCCGTTCCCTTGCGTGGAGATCATCTGCGGAATTTTTACTGTGGTTGGTAGCTGTGAGTTTAATTTTGGGAATTAATGACCCGTCCTCTCGCCTCGATCCTACCTCCGCTTGTTCTTCGTGCCAAAACCACTGATCCTTGTGGGTTATTCGAGATTGTTCTTTCGCGTTGAGAGTATTCGTGAGGGTTTCTTGGGTTCTCTCTCTGGAACGTTGTCTTGTTTGCAATGGTGAGTGTTGGTTACCTTCTGTTGATGATGGTGCGCGAACTCTCCTCCGCTCAGTTTGCCTGTGAACTTAAGGGAAATGCTGCTCGAATGCTATTGTTGCTCGGCTCTGAAATGTGGGTTCGAACCTGGTAAGTCTTGTTGGTTATTCTCCTTATGCATGCACGTGTTCTGTAAACAATTTCCAGTGTTTTGTGCTCACTGTAGTTTGTTTGTGGTCTGCGAATATGCATTCATGGTTCGGTCAGGGTTTATGGTAGAATTTTCTCTCGTTTTATTGTGATTTTGGATATGTGTTGCGGTTTAATTTTGCTTTCCAAGCTCCTGTTGTTTCATGGCCCGAATCTGGGTTCAATCCTCACGTCTTCTGTTACATTGGGTTTTCATTCTGCGGCATTGGTGTTTGTCCTGAGCACAGGACCACATTGGTGGTTGTTCATCGACAGGAACAGGTATTAACTCTCGTCCCTGCTTCAATTCTCTTATGCTTCTTTTACTGTGACTTACCCTACTGGCTCCTTCGATCTCCAGTTATACAACTTGTCCGTGACGTCGTTGTGGCTAACTTCGACTCAGCTTACTCAGGTATTCTGGTGTTTTTTTGTTTTCCGCATGCAATGGTGTATTTCCTTGAAGGGTTTTCCCCTTTTACACTTGTAACTCAGTTGGTGTTGCTAGTTACAGGTCGTTGGTGTCGACTTGGGTACACGGGTTCTCCAGTCTCTGTTAACACAGTAAATTGGTAGGCCTCATTCCTCAAATTTTTCGGATTGTCCTTCCGAACGGTCGGTGACCACGGTCGCTGTAGGATTATCTGTGGGTCTTGGTCGTTGTATGTAATTTGTTCTGGCTGTGGTTTTCTCTGTCGATACTGTGTAAGGGTTGATAAGTGGGAAGGTCGTTGTTGTTATGCTTGAACCATCGTCCAGGGTTTTGTTTTGTGATGCCGCTTCAGTCATACACTTAATATTATGTTGTTTGTGGAAATGAATCCTTCGTGCGCATGTATTGTATTTGATAATGTAAAATAGTAATACTTAATGATGACCTTCGATTTTCAATGGAATTTACAAATATTACACAGCAATGTTACCTCTGGTCTGTGGCCATTTTTCTGGGTACGATTGTTTGACCGTAATTGTCTCCTGTGTACAATTACTTGTCTCGGACTTCAGGTAATTATGCCTCCTCGTCTTTGTTTGACTGTGTGCGGAAAATGCGTCCAATGCTTGGAGATAATTTGTATGTTTGCATTCAGGATATAGGACAATATATTATACAGACATTCTCAATATGGTACTTTATCAAACTCTAATGAAAAATTGATATTAGGATGAATAGCAGAAATGTATATAGATGGACAATAGTTTTGAATGCTATCTGCTTATAGCTTGTTCGTTTTTATTTCTCTTCTTCTGCAATTACTGAACCCCTTTTGTCTGTTACATTTTGGTTTTTATATCCTTCCATTTGAGTTGATTTTGTAGTTAATCAAATTGTCATAGAATTTAGTTACAAAAAGATCTTGTTATCATTAATAACCATATTTGCCTGACATTACAAGATTTGTATGAACAGTTTGTCATTACTCTCCTAATTCAACGAACTATTCCCTAACTAATGTTCGAGCTACAGTAATTCTAATTATTTAATTAAGAATGCCTGAATTCACCAACTCTGTAAAAACAAGTTAAAAGAAAACTATCTCATGTAAATGTAAAAATAAATAATCGAGTTGATCAATAACCTGCAAACCTGGTTGAGACTTTGCCCAGTTACGGCGAGCTGGATGCTCCTGCATCATATAAATTAAATGGGAATTAATTAACTTAAAGACTTAACTTACATATATATATATATATATATATATATATATTATATATATATATATATATATATATATATATATATATATATATATAATATATGGGGTAATTTTAGGATGATAGTTAGTAATAATAATTATATATTGGAACTAGAAATTACTTAGTAAGTTAAAATTAAATAGATAAATAACTAAAAGATATATATAAATAAATAAATGCAAAAGTAAAATAAATAAATTTAATTAAGAATGTAGCTGGTAAGGGTTAAAAAATAATAATAAAATAAAAATAAAAAATAAATAAAATTAATTAAAAATAAAAATAAAAATAAATAATAAAATAAATAATAAAATAAAATAAAATAAATAATTCAAAATAATAATAAAAATAAAAAATAATAATAATAATAAATAACTAAATAAAAATAAAAAATAAAAATAAAGATAAAGATAAAAATAAAATAATATATATAAATGAATTAGTTATGATTATATTCATTAATATCTACCAGGAAAAATTAGAAAGAGCGACCTAACATAAAAAGGAGGAGATGGACCGGAAAAAGTTCAGAGCAAGAAGGATAAACCATAGGAGAAAGAAAGGCTCCAGGGGAGACAACGAAAGCGAAAAAGATGAAAGGGGGGGAGGAAAAGAAAGACAAGGATGAAAGGGCAGGGATCCAACATCTATTGATCTTCCAGCCGTCATCTCTATTGAGATTGTTAGGCCTTCTTTGAATCTCAATAGCTTCCGTGAGTTTACGATGATGGAACCGAGCAACTTTGACAACAACCTTGGCCTCCTCTATACAAACCTGATGCTTGGTCTTTTCCACATGTTCTGCTAACGCTGAAGACTTGGTTCTCCCATGTCTTAGGTCAGTTGCATGTTCGCTGGTTCTTTGATGGATGGAGCGCCCTATTTCCCCGATATAGGGGGTCCCACAAGAACAAGGGATCAAGTAGACACCCTTCATGTCTTTAGGGTTGACGCGATCTTTCATCGATCTGAGGGAATTACGAATGGTGTTGAGGGGCCTAAAGGTTGACGGAATATCATAACTCTTAAGGATCCGAGCAATCTTGTTCATGGTTCCTTGGACATAGGGAAGATGGACACCTAATTGGCGCTCTTTTGGCTCTTTCTTAATTAACGCCTTTTTAGAGGCTTTAAGGAAAGCCTTCTAACCTAGGCGCCTACTATATCCATTTTCCAAAAAACATCAAGGAAGTGGGATCTTTCCTTATTAAAGCTCTCACTATCAAAGAATTAAATAAATTTTTTAAATCTTATTTTTAAGAGTTATAAAAGATTATGTGAAAATGATCCTCAATTTAACATGAGCATAAACCACTTAAAAATATCACATTATATATGCCATTAATTGTTATAACACTATTATATTGAAGAAGTTTGAATGAAAGAGTAGACGCAAGACATTGCGCCGCCATCAGTCGACCTCAGCCTTAATCGCTCTTATCATTGGAAATGAGGTGTCACTTTGGGTGCAATTGCCATCATGTGAGAGGAGTCCACCCTAGTTGGTCCTATCTACGTGCAAGGAAAATTTGATTGTCAAGAGTTATTTTTTTGCAAATCTTTGAAACAATAAGTGAAAAGCAGAATGTTTTGTGTTTTTTTTGCCTTCACTTTTTTTTTCCTGTGAAGGTCAAAAGCATTTGGACCTCCGAGAGTATTTTAATCACTCGTATTTGTTAAGAACATACCATTTTTCCCGTTGAGATGATTTAAGGAAAAAAGGAATTTGAGTATGGATGGAAAATGAATTTGTGGTACTTTATATATATTTTTAATCGTGATGATATAAAGATATTATTTTATAGGGATGATGTTTGATATTTGTTTAAACATAATTAGTTTTTAGTAACTATAAGTGAAGGTATTTTTTGAAAACGTTAGAAGAGAATGGGATATATTTACTGTTTTTCTCTACTACAAATATCAATACATATTTTTTCATTTGTTCTTATCTGAGATTATTTATTTTTATTGGTAAAAATTTTGAATTTTAGATCATTATAAAGAAAGTCATATTATAAATAGATGATTTAAGGAACATTCTTTCAAATGGGTTTGAGGAACCCTCAAGTCAAATAGTTTATGAGGTCATGATACATCAAAAGAAACAACTTTTTGTGAACCAGAAGGATGATGTAAGATTATTTCTCATTCAAAAAGGTTTAGCTCACAATATTTTTCCCAAGATTTGGTCCAAAATTTTAAATTTTGGGCCATTAGAATAAGAACTAGATTAGAAATATATGACTTTATGGAACATTGTTTTGAATGGTTTTGAGGAACCCTCAAGTCAAATAGCCTATGAGGCTATGATAAAAGATCAAAATGATCATTTTTTTTGTGAATAGGAAGGATGATGTGACATAATTTCTTCCAAAGATTGTGACAACAACCACATTCAAAAATCTTGGAATATTCTGGAAATGATAAACAGTGAAAGGAGGAGCAACACCATTCAAAAAAATGTTGTAGTTGTCAATGAAGTCCCCATTATAACGAGAGAAAAATGAGATTCTGATATTACAAAAGTAACATGAGAATTTGTAGAAATTCCAACCAAAGAAAAATAAGTTATGCAAGATATGGAGAGTACAAAGAAGTTGTAGAAAGTCCAGCCAAAGAAAAATAAGTTATACAAGATATGGAGAGTACAGGTGACCTGCACACTATGGAAAAGTTTGAAGAAGTTATAAAACAAAAAAGTGATTATGTAGAAGATGCAAAGTATAGGCATGGTGCAAAAAGTGATGTTCACTATGAAAAAACACATCTTGAGAATGAAATTAATTTGTTTTTCTTACAACAACATCAATAGGTAAAGATAACTTAATAGTGAAACTTGAATTTGCTTCTATCATTGAATTAACTTTTATTGAAGAGCTCTTTTCAAAGTCTAAGTACCATAAAAATGAAAGTGGTTATAGAAAAGATACAATCACTACAACACAAAATTCAATAGAAGAAATCAAGGAAACCATTAGAGTTCTTGAAGAACATGTGACAATGTAAGAGAAGATGAAACAACATGAATGTATTGTTTTAAATCCACAGGTCTACAAAACAATTCAATTAGCAACAATTGAGGTAGAAACAAATGTAGAAAATGAATCAGATGAAGATGAGGACATATTGAAAAAGAACACAAAAGTAAAGTATGTAGAAAATGAATCAGATGAAGATGATGACATAATGGAAAAGAACACAAAAGTAAAGTTGATGTTTTGAAACCAACAAAGATATCTAGATAATAGAGTTGGAACAAGAAGAAGAAAAATTTGCACACATATAGCCAAGAACCACTTGCAAGTACAACAACTTTTTGCATTAATCTCAAGTATTATAAGTCTAGGTAAGACTTAGACCAACCCACAGTAATATTTGTTATTAAGGGAAATCTATTACTAGTGAACGTATTAGTCAAGATTAAGGGAGAGTAATAAAGAATAATCTCTCCTGTTACATGAAATAGTCAAACAATTAATTGTTAGTTTGGTTTTACTTAACTATTTTTATAAAGTTGAATTTAACAATTATTAGTCATACACGAGTAAACTAAAATTAACATCTCTATTCTTAACAGTTTTGACTCTATTTCATCATTGTAACTTCAAGCCATTGAAAAAAAGAAATTTAATAAACTACTTATATCAAAATAAGTTTCCTCTTTCTCAACCTCTCTATACATCTTTTTCAATATCTGCAATGAAAAAGAATTATCATGTCACTTGTATAACTCAACAAAAAAAATGCTCATGGTTGAGTTTACATATATCCTCTAGCTATATCTCTCTGATTCAAATTTTACCTTTTTCTAAGGTTTCTTTTTAGTTTTCTAGCATGCATGGCATAGATTTGAAGTTTAAAGGATATCAATTTTATACTTATGTCGCATTTATGTCGTTCAATGGTTTATTTTATAGAATCAATACATCACCTATAAAAGTTAATAACATATTGGTTTTTTCAAGAAAAAAGTTGTATATATTATGTAAATCTCATGTACAGTATATCGTAGAGGGAAAATTGACAATATTTCCCAGCCATATTACAAAAAGTTACCATGTATGCATATACAGAAAATGATAACCTGTCACCCATGACTGCATTTACTGATAGATCTAAATAACTTGACAGATAGAGAGATAGACCCTTATACAAAGAATAAGGGAACTAAAACATGATACCTGAGTATAAGACGTTGATAGAAAGATGGGGCCATGATACACACAGGATAGATAAGTATTCCTATATACTCGGCATGAAGAATGGTTGAATGTATCATACATCTTTACAACTTATTCTCCTGTGCGATGAGTATTATATTTGAGTATTATATTTAAAGGTTCATTTCATGATGCATCTTAAATTAGCCAAACATCTAAGATTCTGGCATTCTTTTAAGGAAAAATGACCATAAAATGTAGTCATCATCTGATCCAATTTCAGTTTAGGTTGAGGATGAGATTCTCATTCTGTGCCAATCCACCTACCGCAATTGAAACACGATTGGACTCATCGCTTAATTCTGATGGGCAATGAAGAAATTATTGAACAATCTCGTGCAAACTTGATATTCTGTGGAAGAAAATGATGACAACCAAAATTCTTTTAAAATGGACAATGGCTCAAGGTGTCGATGCCCACACTGATAATATTTTTCTGAAGATGACTAGCAAGTCACCCTAGCAAATAAATAATGATTAGCTTAATCTAATTACACAATCAAGATAAGGGTTTGACATAAATCTCAATAGATATTTTATGGAGTTTAAATACTTATTTTACCTGATAATTATTATTAATTAAATCAAAATTTTGGGAAACTTTATTTTAATATAGACACTAACAAAACAGAACTAATAGAAATGTTACAACCTAAAACAAAATAATTTAATAAAAATTCATTGTAGTTGACAAATACCCACTACAAAACTATGTGATACAATATACAATACATCTCATCAAAATTTATCCTACTCACACTAATGAAAAACCAAAAATGTATAATACATATATTTATGTGATAATACATATATGTGTAGTCTAACTTATAGATGAAATAGTTTTTTTGACGGGAATTTGGAAATAAAATTTTTAATAAGATTGTGATTTCTTATTATTTAAAATGTACTTTTGAAAACATAAATAGATTCAATAACCTAAAACCAAGAAGACACTCTATCTTTGCAAATTAAACAATTTAAACTTACTATTTGACTAGAAAAAATGTCTAGAAACATAACCATTTCATCTATAAATTAGATTATACACATATAAAAACTAAATCAAAATTAATAATTTTTATTAATACTATTAACTAGATAATTAAAAACTTTATAATATTTTAAAACCAAATAAAAACTCTCAAAAATATAAAATAATTAAACTTAAAATAATCAAACCATTTGTTAACCCCTCATTATCATTTTAAAGTCAAAACACTTCACATTCTCAAAACGACACTTTGATTAAAAAAAAAAACCTTGGTGATTCGGTTTTACTTCTAAATTTCTATATTAAATAATATTTTTTGATTATCTATATAGAATATCAATTTTAAAAATTAAATAAATGATACTATTAACACATTAATTTTAATTAAATAAAACTAAATAAATCAAAATCCATAGAGTGCGCGTCCCAAATATTTAACATCTACTATTCTTCCGTTGTCTATAGGTTGGTGATCATGCTTATAATCCGCATCACTAAATGGAGCCCACATGCACCTGCGACAAGTCCGGCTATCGTCTATTATGTGCCCACAAACTTTAACTCTCCAAAAATTGTTCATTAAAATGCGACGGTTTATAGATGAAAGAGTTAATACTTAAAGTTACGTTAATATGTTAAAAAGTTCATGGATCCAAAGGTTCATCATTGAAGTTAATTTGGAGTTATGGTAAAGGACAGGGGTTAAATTTGACGGGTGACCTTACCTGTCAAGGAATTTTTTTTATGACGTTTTTATTTTTACACTGCTTATTATATAATTTTTAAAATTTATTTGTACAAGTTTTATCTAATTTCAAATTGTACAATAAAAGAACAATAGTTGTGAAATAATTTTCAAACCAAAAACATAACGTGCATGATTTCTCGGTTGGATACAACAACCCTTTTGGTGGCTCGCCCAACAACCGACTTTGCAGACAAGAAGTTGTGTTCAACCTCATTTCAGACAAAACCCAATAGTCTAATGCTATTTACTGCACAAACCATTGTTGAAAGTCCAGTCCAATTTTTTACAGCAAATACAAAACAAAGATCAATTTTTTACATAACCCACTACCCAGAATTCAGCTGGTTTAATATCCCACTAAAGACAAATGGATTCAATGTATCAAGCTCTACTGAAATTTCAAACATATAAAAGTCCAAGTCCAATTTTTTACAGCAAATACAAAACAAAGCTCAATTTTTTTACATAACCCACTACTCATAATTCAGCTAGTTTAATATCCCACTAAAGACAAATAGATTCAATGCATCAAGTTCTACTGAAATTTCAAATATGGCATTGATAAACATCTAAATGGCAGTCTCGCAATGGCATGGATAATTATCCAAAGCATAGCGATAAATCCTTTTCTCTGATATTTCTATATGCAACTAAGAAAATACCTCACATTTTGTAGAGCATAAAGCATGTCGGTCATCAAGTGTTCCTCAACATCCAACACCACCATAGGAAAGAGATAACTGAAAGGACATTAGAATCACAAAATACATCATGAAAATTAGAATAATACAGGGCTGAATATAAAATAGAATTGCATTAAGATACAAATACTTGAAGTACTATAGAAAAAAACGAATAATGCAGGACCAAACGTAGTATAAAATATAATTCCTAATTTGTTTACTCAATATTATGTAAAATTTGGCACCACACAGTTATATCATCCATCCATGAATCACTTCAAGAAATTACAAGAAATTACCAGCTATAACTGTGTAGTTTTTATTTGTGCAGAGAGGGAGGGATTTCAAAAACCTGGCAACGCAATCTCTCACGGGTTAGTAGATCCAGAGTAAAGATGGATCTATTCTGGTTTAATTCCCCCATTTAAATAGGCTACATTCCAAGTGAATACCATGGGTCAATACCATGTGCCATTTTGGTGAATACCATGGTCAATACCATGTGCCATTTTTATTTTTATTAATACTAATATTAGGGTTAATAATGTTTTTTTGCATGGTATTAA